>BLSH010443659.1:22311-43848 GCA_018402905.1 Glandirana rugosa | reverse complement strand
GGACGGCAGATGAACTATTTTCATATTACTGGGTTGGGTACCGCGTTTGGAAACTTTATACAGGTATAACATTTACAGTATATATGTATGTGTGTGTTTTTTAAATTAGACAGACAGTTACATGTACTCAGCTGGTCCCATAGCCTCTGGATACATTTATTTCTGAACAAGCTTTTCTGCTTGTAAAGCAATCTGAATCAAGGACATCCTTAAAGGAGATAACACCTGGGTCTCAGTTCCTTGGTCAGTCCTCTGGTAAATTCAATATAAACAGGAATGCTCTTCTAAAATTGCCATCTTCTAGAAGCAGCTATCTGTGCCAGGAAAGTTATGTAAGGACAATACAGGAATTGAGGCCAATACAGATTTTCTTTGAGATTTTGTCTATAATAATAAGGACTGGATGAACAGTAGGAAGTCTGCCGCAATGGAACAAGCTTGAAACAAGTTTCAACCAAAGGGGAACTATATTGTATATTGTCAGTCTTACATAGATTACAACATGATGGTTCATAGGGAATTTATTTGTTATCTTCAGTATAACTGTTGACCATAAAAAAAAAAACTCACTCATATGATGGGTTAATTTAGCATTAGGTAAGAGTAATGCAAAGCTTACATGGAAGATTATGTAAAGGTTAATGTTAAAGCGATTGTAAAGGTAAAAATGTTTTTTTTTTTTTAAATAACAAACATTATACTTACCTGCTCTGTGCAATGGAATTCCATGAAGTGGCTGCAAACCTTCTCTTCTCTGGTCCCCCACTGACGCTTCTGGCCCCTTATTTCTGTCCAGTGCCCCCCCATGTGAAGTCGGTCCCGAGCCCCACTGCTGTATTCATTAACATCGACACCGGGACTCTGCCCCCATTCCCTCATCACTGGCTTTGATTGACATCACTGGGAGCCAATGGCTCCTGGTGCCCCAGCAAAGCCAGCAAGACCCAGAAGTGCGGAAAGAGAAGAGCATCAGATGTGCACAGCGCTGGATCTAATGAGGGCTCAGATATGTAAGGGGGGGAGGGTGAGGGGAGATGCTGATGCTTAACCACTTCCGGACCGCCGTACGTCGTTTGACGGCGGTACTTTGAAGTGGAATACCGTTGTTATGGTAGCAGATAGCTTTTTTTTTCAGGAGGCGATTCTGTACAAGATAAAAGTGATCTCCGCGGCGGATTCGCCGCGAGATCACTTTTATCAGCGGCGGGAGAGGTCCCCCCCCCCCTCCCGCCGCTTTCCGGTCATCTCCGCCGCTTACCGGACCCGCCGGCAGCGGCAGAGATGATCGGGTCCTCTCACTCCAGTGTCCGTGTGCCAGCTCCATTACATGGCTGGGCGGAAGCTACGTCACAAGTAGCTTCCGCCCAATGCTCTTAAAGGGGACATTTTTTTTTGTTCCCCTGCCATTTTTTTCAAAATTTTTTTTTTTCTTTTTTTATTGCATTTTAGTCTAAAAATGAGATCTGAGGTCTTTTTGACCCCAGATCTCATATTTTGGAGGTCCTGGCATGCTTTTTTCTATTACAAGGAATGTTTACATTTCTTGTAATAGGAAAAAAAGTGATCAAAAAATTTTTTTTTTAAAAAAAGTTGTAAAAATAAAAATTAAAAAGTATAATACATAATTAAAAAGAAAAAAAAATTTAAAGCACACCGTCCTTGCGAGCTCGCGCGCAGAAGCGAACGCATACGTAAGTCCCGCCCACATATGAAAACGGTGTGCAAACCACACATGTGAGGTATCACTGCGATCGTTAGAGCGAGAGCAATAATTCTAGCCCTAGACCTCCTCTGTAACGCAAAAATGCTAACCTGTAGAATTTTTTAAACGTCGCCAATGGAGATTTTTATGTTGCAAAGTTTGTCGCCATTTCGCGAGCGGACGCAATTTTGAAGCATGACATGTTGGGTATCATTTTACTCGGCGTAAAATTTTCTTTCACAATACGGAAAAAAATTTACCTAACTTTACTGTTGTCTTATTTTTTAACTCAAAAAACTGAATTTTTTCAAAAAAAATCGCGCTTTTAAGACCGCTGCGCAAATACGGTGTGACATAAAGTTTTGCAATGGCCGCCATTTTATTCTCTAGGGTCTTAGAAAAAAAATATATAATGTTTGGGGGTTCTAAGTAATTTTATAGCAAAAAAAACTGTTTTTAACTGATAACCTCCAAACTCCAAAAAGAGGCTCGGTCTTAAAGTGGTTAAAGTGGTAGTAAACCCTCCTATTTTCAGCCAAGGAAGCTGCCACCTTGGCCTCTGTTTAATCTACAACTGCTATGACACCAGCCATTGGATGGTTTGACAGTTTGGTTTAGAGCACAACCAATGGGAGTGCTACATTTCTGGCATGTGCTGTTTTTTAAGCTGTTAAATGGATGGGTTTACTACCGCTTTAAACATTTTTTAGCTTAATGCAGGGAATACATGTAAAAAATGTTGAGACCACTTTAAGCTAAAGGTTACATTTTATAATTGAGATGAGTATTACAGACTTGGTTGAGTGGTTAACTTGTTGAGGTTATATTAAGTGTTCACTTTTCCAATTAGGTTAGGCAACATTTTTTTAAAACACCTATGATTAAAGACACACAGATAGGTCTACAGGTAATCGATAATCCATATGATGTGTTTCTTATCCAACTTGAAATACTTTTGATGGTTTTCTGTGAATAGAGAAGGTGTCATACAGTACATGGTTGCCACTGTTACACCCTATATATTCTGCATTCAGATGTTGATTGCTTTTGTGAACAGCTGTGTTGTTAGGATAGATCATAATAATTATAATAATATTAGATTTTGGCTTAGCAAACCTCTCAACATCTACAACATTTTTAATCAAAGCCATCACAAGGCATGTGCTCTGATGTGTCTTTGTGTTGTGGTTCATTTACTGTTCATCTTTGAGTTTGCAGTTTTTGGTCTAAAAGCTGTTATCTAACCCCTGGATAAGGACAGCCATACCTTTTTCCCCACTTCAGCTCTGGAAGGTTTACCCCCCTTCAAGACCAAGCCATTTTTTTGTGATATGGCACTGCGTTACTTTAACTGACAATTGCGCGGTCGTGCGACACTGTACCCAAGTACAATTTATGTAATTTTTTCCCACAAATAATAAAAAGAAGTGAATATTGTGCTTGTGAGAATCCAATACTTTGTGAGCTGCAACTTAAACATGTGAGAATAACATGTGATCGAAATTAAAAAATAAACTAAAAGTTGCGCTAAAAATAGTCCAAATATATTATAAATAATTATTAATAATAATAGTCCCAAAAGTAATCTGCTCTTTTTGGGAGACAATAAACAAATTGTGAAAAAGCGATCTACTTATACAGAAGTAAGGTATGCGCAGGGATCCATCACCATGTGAAAACACCTTAGGGAATGTGTGCTTAGCAGTAGCAGATGACCCTTTATTACAGAGGGTCTAGCCAACTTGTGAATGAGCCCCACTTGTATCCACTGTCCACTGGGTGAGAGGAACAGCAATGCATCCACATGGAATCAACCAGATTCAGATGATATACAAGGAAGCACAGAAGGTCGCCAATAGTGCAGTTAACCAAGGACGTTTATTCCACAGTCATCCAAATGATCATACAGCAACCCAATAGGCAAATGTAGATAAAAGCAGCATTCAGCGGTGTTTGGAAAGTATCCTCGCCCTACCAGTTTCGTTCCAGTGAACGTCTTCCCGGGGCATCATGCCGGTAAGGCATGATTTTTTACTTTCTGCTCTAAAACATATCCAATAGAAAAAAAAGTAAAACATCAAATTTCTTCATCAGTTTAGGCCAATACGTATTCTGCTACATGTTTTGGGTTTTATTTATTTATTTATTTTACTAGTAATGGTGGCGATCAGTGACTTACTGCAACATTGCGGTGGACATATCAGACACTAAGTGACACTTTTGATACTTTTTTTTTTGAGAACCACTGACACTAATACAGTGATCAGTGCTAAAAAATATACACTGTCTTTGTACTAATGCCACTGGCAGAGAAGGGGTTAACATCGGATGATCAAAGGGTTAAATGTGTGCCCTGGGAATGCTTGTTAACTGTGTGGGGGGTGCTTTGACTGGGGGAAGACGGAGATCCGTGTTCCTCCTTAGCAGAAATACAGGATCTCCATCTTCCCCTCTCACAGAACAGCAATCTGCCTTGTTTACATTGGCAGACCGCCTTCTGCCTCTCTTGGAAACAACCCCTGAGTTCTGGCAAACATCAGGTCCGCCGGACCCGCTGATTAGTTCCCGCTGCGTCCAGTCACAGTGGGAGCTGGTTACTGGCGGCACATATGCGTGCCCCAGACCCAGAAAAGATCACAACGTGCAGGTAAGTGATTTTGTGCTGAAGGGCCGTCCTGCCACAGCACATGTACGTGAGGCGGTCCGGAAGTGGTTAACAACTTCCAGTTCTTAGGATGTACTTGTACATAATCGATGTAAGAGGTTATATCAGAATCATGGCTGAAGCTGCCCTGATCCTGGTATTAAAAGTGACAGCCAGTGATGGGTTTTACTTTAAAAGTGATCTGAGCAGCTCTACAGCCACTTTCACATAAGCCCCCCCATGTCCCACCCCCCCCCCCCCCCCACGTCCCACCACCCCCCGTCGCTGTTCTCAGGCTATCTCATTTCCCAGAACAACTGCTCTCTATCCTTTTCAAGTTATTGAAGCTCATTTGTTAATGTCCCTATATATGACAATATTTACACTATATTATGATAACTGACAGCATGACTTACAGAAGTTCATTGACAAAACTCCTGGTGCATCATGGATCCTAAGCTTTAATATGTTTAATTCAGCACATTAACTGTATTGCACGAGATCTGTGAGCTTTGTTTCTTTATTCTTGCTTCTATTGTTGATAGCTGTACCCATTCGAGTCAGGGCTCCTTGTCTGAATGGACACACGGAGCTCTGACTCGGTTCAGGTGCCCCCTGTAGCAAGCTGCTGGCTGAGAGGGCACTCGATGGGAGGAGGGGCCAGGAGCTACAAGGTATAACTCGTGTCCAGACCAGACACCCGTCCAGACACTGTTTATATCTACACATACACGTCCAGACTATGTAAGTTGTAAAAAAGGCTATATTTGTATATAATTTCTCTGATTATTTTTGTCATTGAATTTGCAGTATATTTATGCTATGTGCTTACTTTAGAGAACTGTCTGTTGTGCTGTCCAAGAGCAATTCCCTGAGGAAGACCACACTGGTTGAAACGCGTCAGACCCACTTGGAAAACGCAGCATTCATCATATATATGTGGGTGTATTGTATCATTCTGTATTTGTTTCTACATATATTCTGTCATTTTTTAATGTCTAGTACGTTTTCCCTCGTAGAGGGGACATTTTAGTCATATTTCTAAATAAATATGTGTTTTTATGCTATTTTGTGTGCATACTTATTCATCCCCTCTTTGGGTGTCATAAGGCCCTGGTGCTCCTCGCCATTCCCCATTTCCCTTGTGGATTGTGTGTTATACGAAATTGGGGCTGACACCCACCATTGGTAAACATTAGCTGTACATGGGATACTCATATATAGTTATGTAGGAGGGTTTGTTTCATCTCCAGGTATCACCTGAGGCCAACCACTTCACAGGGTATATAGTATGTAAAGATTTACAGCCACCCTAAACATGTCAGGTGTTCTGACATTTCAAAGGCGTTGTGCTAGATCCAGATCTGCAAATCACAGTATTGATGCATGAATGAAGATATTACCCTGGCATATTCAAAAACAAATTAGCAACTGATCCTATTATGTTGCTGGTTGATGATTACATTGTTACTTATATGGTGGGACAAAAATAACATATAACAGCAGCATTTAAAGTGTTATTAAACCCACAACAGTAAAATCAGTCTGTATATGTAGATATATATGTATATATGTATGCTTGTTATACTCACTGTGGAACCTAAGGGGTTACTCCTCTGCATTGTGTAAAAAGGCTGTTTAATCCTGTCTTCTCTAAATGTCCCCAATCCATCTGCTGATAGAACAGAGCCCTAGGAGGGACATGTTAAGTTTGGTGTGTATTGCTAGAGAGCTTTTTTTTTTTTGGGGGGGGGTGCATTAGATCAGCACAGGGCCAATCAGCACTGTCCAGACAGAAAGTCAGGGGTCATGCAGCCTCATAGGACAGTCAGAGAATAATGAAAACTCCTCCTACAAGCTTTAACCAGTGCTTGGCTGGACACTGATAGACGTTACAAGACTGCTATATACTGCTGATGAGAAAAGGTATTTATCAGTTTATATTTACTATTTACTAATGCAGAGTCTTGGGTTTAGTAACACTTTAAGTAGCAGCAAGCAAAAAATAACAACTACTATGAATGTCAAACAAAAGAAAGAAGCCAATGGCAGGTTATGAATGAAATTGAAACAAAATTAAACACAATAACGGTGTTAAAACTTGTACAAAAAGCTGTATAAAGCAGATGTTAATTGTACTGTGTATACAATACTTTCATTGATTAAATTGATCTAACAAGTAGCAGAGCTTAATAACACAAAAACACACACAAAGTAATTGCAAGTATATTCAGATGGAGATGAGAGTAATTATAAATAATTGACATTTTATGAATTTCTCACAAGAATAAAGATCCACACATAATGCATTATTGGCGCTAGGGACAAACTGGTGAACAAACGCACATGTATATCACAGCAAGATTTAATCTGGATCATTTAATTAGCTTCTGATTATTATGTAAATAAAATGGAACCAAAATAATATGCACATAGTGTATACATAACATTACAGACAATGGATCTTGTTATTTTAGTGCCATTTAGTTGAATCCAGGGTAAAATGATGATCAATAAAGTACTAGCAAAGTCAGACTTACTTCCCAGAATCTAAGTTTGAATATATTATATGCTATAATAAATATTCTTATTTTATACATATATAATTGAAAGGTAAGGAGCTGTTTTTTGTTTTTTTTGTTTTTTTAATTCAAGGAAACCATCACTATGATTAAAATTGTATAACCTATATAATTGCCGAACATGCCATGTTGAAATCTACAGTTTCTCTAAAGCCAAGTCTTTCAAACTCTGTTTTGGTTGTTGTTTTGAGTATATAGGTAATGGGTTAGAGGCAGTGGCTGCCCGTAATGCAGGGTGCAGGGGCGCTGTCCCCTATCCATGTGTCCGGCCCCCTAATCTACATGCAGTGCACTGGACGCATGGATCCCAATGGGATTTTTTTTTTTGTTTTTGAAGCACGGGATTAAAGCCTGAAGCTATAATAGGCTTCAAAAAAGGGTTGGCTCGGGGCTTGCTATTGTCACACTGATTCTCCTCCCGGCCAATCAGGAAGCGGGTCCTGAGACCCGTTTCCCAATTGGACCGAAAGGAGAAGCGATCCTATTGGGAGGGAGAAGGAGGGAGGAGATGCACGGCCACCATGATGCTAAGGAGGAGACACAAGGGAAGCAGTCACCCATTGCCCGGAGGGAAGCGCTGTTTGTGCCATAGATAGGGTAAGTGCAGGCTGGTAAACGACCGGGGGGGTGCATTGCTTGCTGCCCCCCCCAAAAAAAAATGCCACCATCTGCCACTGGTTAGAGGCCTTATAAAATTTGTATTGCTGTCGACTGTCACCAGGACAGGAAGTGAAGGGAATTCCAATTGTTGAGTTTTTTCCAAAAAGAAGGGAAATCTTCCAAAAGGGTCCCTTGTTTCAGTGACTCCTGAATCAACAAGAAATCATTTGATTACCCTTTGTTCAGCCTCCTGCTGCACCTCCTGGCATTCATAGAGGCAGCTACGTACCAGTAGGCTAGGCTTGCTTGGCTTATAGGAATTGGGACTGTATAGGTGAAGCTACACTACATTCCATGACCATTACAGTACACTGATTTTAATACAATGCTTTTTGATTTTTGCAATACACAAGATACAATGTCTGCCATCAGTCCAAATATTGACACAGTCTAACACATGTGGTATTTACATACTCAGGAAGAGTAGCAGACTGTGTTTTGGGGTGTAATTCTAAGTATGCCCATACTCCATGTTAGGAATATCTTATTAATTTATAGCTTTGTGCAAAAAATACGTTTTCATTTTCTTTCCGCATTTTCCAAAAGCTTGTGGCAGAAAAAATTAAATTGTCAAAAGACTCACAATGCCTCATAAAAAATACCATGGGGTGTTTAATCTGCAAAATGTGGTCATGTTGTAGGTGTTTCTACTGTCCTGGTACTCCATGTCAGTAGACTCCAGGTTATTTTTCCCAAAGAAATGTATCAGAATACAGCTTGGCCTACATTTAGGAAGAACAATTATTTATTTGAAAAGTTTTAAAGCAGAAGCTGAGAACTGTTTTTTTTAAATTTTCAGTTGGTTAAGCAAAGTCAGTAGGTCCTCCAAATTGACAGTGAGTTTGAGGAGGTTACTGGAGTCATGTGGATCAGAACAGAAGCAAGTAATTATCCGCTATAAATTTGTTAAATATTCTTTAATGCATACGTTTTTTGTTGTTGCAGTAACCCCTGTACTGAGAAAGGCTGACATGCCTGAGCACCCTGTATAAAAAGTCCAGTTGCCTGGATTATATATAGTTAAAAGGCATTAATAATTCTGGGACACCCTATAAAAAAAAAAACATTTTAATAACTATGACTGGTGTTTTTATTTGTGAATTTAAAAACCACGATGAACTGAAATTTTCATCACTCAACTTTGTACTGATATTAGTGGACAAATTAATGTTCTGTAGGTGAAGATCAATAATACTTACCAGTCTGGTGGGAAGTGACTCCAATTTTTGCTCAAACCATGAGCTACGCTGGCCAAAGTATCTTCAGTATCCAAAGGATTCCTGCATTTCCCACTGGCTACTATATCACTAAATGACTAAATGACTAAACGACACAGTAATAATCTAGTGGCCAGTTGGTGGAACAACAAAGCACAGCGGGAGACAAATGCATCCATCAAACCTGGAATGTGTACCTCATTACCTGAGGTAAGTAATCTTGGCCAGTAAATTTCTAAAGGTCCTCATCTGACCCAGTGGCAGCTGCAACAGAGGCAGGAGTGGGGAGCATTTAGAAGGTGAGTATAACTGGAGCGTAGGGGGTCCCTTTACATAGTGGACTGGACTTTTACATATCATTTTTTGCACTATAATTTCTGGTGGATACGTATTCATTGTTTATATGGTGGAACACTTTTTCAGATATTTTTTAAGTGCTGCATTTAATACTTTGTTTTACATATATAACTGTGTTGTATATCTACATGTATTGCATTCAGCTTAACATTTTTATAGCGCTAACTCCTTTTTTTCACTCTCTGACTTTTGACTATTTTGAGGCGCTTGCATTATATGTTCAAAAATGAATCAATTTTAACTTTATTTTTTTTCTTTAACTTGTAAAATAACTGTAAATGCACTGACCCTTAAACAACAACTTCAAAAGTTCACTCTAATGGAAAAGTAGCATATTATCTATGTAGGAGCACAATACTGTATGCAACTATCTATGAGTTTTATAACCCTTCTTTGCAATAGAGAAGCAACTGATTTTCATCCAGGAAGTTGGATACCCAGAAGATGTTATGTGCTCTCCCCTCCTCTGTGTGATGCTGAATAACAGCATAGGTTATATAGAACCGGATAAAACTAACACTGCATCATTGGATTAACGAATTTTCTTTCCTTGTTTAGACTGGATTGGTGATAACATGCTTAGAAGGATTGATCACATTCTGATCTGATTTTTTAATATGACTTGGAAGCATCAAAAACAGTAACCTTCCTAAGTAATAGGTTAGTGCAAAGCACTATCTATAGCAGGGTTTCTCAACCAGGGTTCCGTGGAACCCTAGGGTTCCTCCAGAGGTTGCAAGGGGTTCCTTGAGCAATGATCAATTTCTACCTCTCAGATAAATTCCCGATGACACAATTGGTCTTTTTAGCTATCTGTAAGGGGGTAATTCTTCCCAATGACCACAAGTGTAAGGAGCATTCTTCCCATTGACCATCACACTAATGGTTTTAATGAGTTGTAGATTTTAAATTTTTAGCAGGGGTTCCCCGAGACCGGGGAATAATTTCAGGGGTTCCTCTGTGTTGAAAAGGTTGAGAAAGGCTGATCTATAGTAACTAATCAGGCTTCTACTTTTGATTGGAATTGGTTGTCCACAATCACACTAATAAGCACACAGCCCCAGTGCTTTGCACTATTGTTTTGAATAAGCCTGTTAGTTATCTGACAGAAGTCTTGTTAAAAAAATAAAAGATATCATTTCTCTCGTCACTGTACTTTTAAAAAAATACCTGAGCTTCACCCATGCAGGATCCCTCCCAGCAGCACATGTTCATCAGTATTACACTTCTCTACCCTCCATTCAATCAGCAGGAGCAAAGAAATTAACAGGTACCTCAAGGTATGAAGAAGCACGTAACTTATCCCTTTTCTCTCAAGTGACATTGTTGGTACCTGGGGATTGGGGAGTAATGTTACATGGGGGTGGAATGACAGTTTTCAGCCCCATGCAAGCTCTATCTATGGTGATTCAGTAGATACACATGGCTTCAGTTACTTGCGTTTGTGAAGTGTCAAAAAGGAAGGTATATTCTACTGGGGAGGGCAGCATAAATGTAAACCTACGTGCTGAGTTCATCACGTTTACACTAATCTGGAAGAACGTGTATATCTTTTTGCTGGCAAGAAAGACTGTACAGTTGACGTATATATCTCTTATTGGATGTAAGTGCAACTTTTAACTGTTTTAATCAACTAGTAAACAATTTTACATTATGAGAGCATTTCTTTCCCTTTATACATCTGTCCATACGAATTGATGTGGCTGGTCTGGAGCTAAAGTGTTTGTAAAGTCTCGTTTTTTTTTTTCTATAAAAATAACAAACATGTTATACTTACCTCTGTGCAGTGATTTTGCACAGGGCAGCCAAGATCATCCTCTTCTCGGGTCCCTCTTTGGTGCTCCTGTCGAGTGCCCCCCACAGCAAGCAGCTTGCAATGGGGCACCTGAGCCGAGACGCAGCTCCGTGTGTCTATTTTGACACTGAGCCACGGTTCGGCCACTCTCCATCCCTGTCCCCATTGGCTAACTGACTATGATTGACAGCAGCAGGGGCCAATGGCGCCGCTGCTGTGTATCAGCCAATCAGGAGGGAGAGTCCTGAACGGCCGAGGCACTTGTGGACAAGATAAAAAACTTTCTGACTTTACAATCACTTTAACGAGAGACAGTCCAAGTTCCATAGAGAGGCATGCAACATCTCACCGATGGTTTTGATTAATGCTCCTTTGACCTTTCTAGAAATAGAAGCTCCATAAGATCTGGTAAGCACCCTTATTATGAGAGGTGGTGGTATTCACAAAAGGAGTTTTTTTCACTTAAGGTGTTGGAGCTTTCAATGAACTTTTAAAGAAGATTGTTTTTAATATTTTTCACCATTCCATTACTTAATTTAACTCATTAAATTGCAATTTTCTTAAAGCGGTAGTAAACCCACTGCAAGAAAAAAAATAGCATAGTGTGCTAGTATGCGTCGCATACTAGCACATTATGAAATACTTACCTTAGAATGAGGCCCCCACAGCCCGACTCGGTCAGTACTGTGAGGGCTAAAATTTTGACTCACTGTTTCTTCCGGGTTCGTGGCTCCCACACTGTGAGTGGCTGATGCCACGATCACGTCACTCTCGCGCATGCGTGCAGGAATCCTCCGTTCTGGCAAGGTCTGGCAGCAATTGCCGGACCTTCACCACACATGCGCCGCTGATGTTAGCGTCTACATGCAGGCTGAATATCTCCTAAACCTTGCAGGTTTAGGAGATATTCATTTTACCTACAGGTAAGCCTTATTAACTGCTTTAATTAATTTTCATGTAACGTGACTTTGTTGATTTATATCTGTTTTACTGTGCTGATATCACATGGTTAAGTCACTGCTTTGCACTGTCACTTGTTGCTGTTTTACACCGTTGTTTTGGAGCGCTGTATTGACATTAGCGCGGTTTTCCTATTAAGATTTGATACATGTTATCCCGATTTTCCCTGTATATTTTATAAGGTAACAGAACGCAAACTTCATTCTGCTTCCCTGGGATTCTAGTATGGGTGGTAAGATGAGATTAGGCCTTGGTGATGTGATACTGCTTAATTCTTGTCTACTACAGAGCCAAAATATCAATTTATACCAGGCAGGGGCGTCGCCAAGGAGTGGCTATGGGGGCTGGAGCCCCGAATACCACGCCCTCAGCCCCGAGCCACCCGGCGGGCGGGAGACCTGACTGAAGCCGCAGGCGAGCGGCTTGATAGAGCCGCGAGCAGGCGGCTCTACAGAGCCGCCGAGCGGCTGCATTGAAAGCCGAGAGAAAGGGGCGGGCGAGACATCATCTCTCTCTGCTTGCCCTCATCACTGCTATCCCTCCCTCTCTCTCCACAGAGGGAGGGGGGGAGCAGGTGGATGGCGTGGATGGCGCTGTGGGGTGGGGCGTGGATAGCGCTGTACTGGCTCTGTGGCTGCATGCCGTGAGGGAAGAAGGAGCTCTGCTGGGGGGGAGCGCCTGTGAGGGAAGGAGGAACTCTGCTGGGGGGCACCTGTGATGTAAGGAGGAACTCTGCTGGGGGGAGCACCTGTGATGTAAGGAGGAACTCTGCTGGGGGTCACCTGTGATGTAAGGAGGAACTCTGCTCGGGGCACCTGTGATGGAAGGAGGAACTCTGCTGGGGGCACTTGTGATGTAAGGTGGAACTCCGCTGGGGGCACCTGTGATGGAAGGAGGAACTCTGCTGGGGGGGCACCTGTGATGTAAGGAGGATGATTAAAGCGCCAATATCAGGTGTTTGGAGAATCTTTATCTGCTGATTGTTTCTGGAATACACACATTGTGGTGTAGGATCTGGGCCTGCTGTCTCTCCATCCCGACTTCTTTCCTTCCTTCTCTTCTCTTTCCTTCCCTCCCTCCCTATCTCTTTCTTTCTTCCTTCCCCCATCCCTTGTTCATCTCAGAAGTGAGCCACACTCCCAAAACCACACCCCTTTAAACCACGCCCGCTATTTCATTTAGACCACACCCATTGTTCGCCACGGAGCGCTAAGCGCGCCGCATTTCTTCGGGCTAGGGCCCCTGGTCTTTTTCCCACCTAGCAACGCCCCTGATACCAGGTATTATGTCTAGCAAATATTTTCTTGTTTCACCACATACATTAATTTATTCATCTTATATGACCTTCATGGCTTACTGAAATTATTGTATTCTGTAATGATATGAAAATAGATGTTTGATTTCCCTACCTAGAATAGGAAAACAGCCCCAGATAATAATAGAACTGCCATTTAAATCTCCACATCCTTCCAAAACGTTTAACTGTATATTAGTTTATAGATAGAATTTTTTGTCACATCAATCTATTTTGTATTCATTACAGGGCTAATTGTAGCTTTTAGCCTGGTGCCACGTTGGGTGGCTGTTGTCTTCTAACTGCACAGTTTGAAATATAGGATTGTATATTACACTGATATTCTCCCATGCAATTATTTAAGAAGCATTTTCTTTAAGGATGTCATGAAATGTAATTTTCTGGTTGCTGCTCTTCAGAAGATATTGGTATGGTTTAAAAGTCATTGCAAAGCTGACATAATCAGAGGTTGCTGTGTTAAGTTTACAGATGATGTAATACAGAGTGGCTCAATAAAATAAGCTTGGTGCTGGAGACGGAATGAAAAGTAGATGAAACTGCGGTTAGTGTAAAATAACAACTCTATACAATAAAAAAGCTCTTCAGGTAATTGAGCTACTTTGTCCAAGCAACAAATACATTGTGGTTTTCTGAGATGTCTGTCTGATCTATTGGAGCCATGACTGGGCCTCCAAATCTGAGCGACTGGGCAAAAGCGTAACTAAGCATAACAAAACACAAGGACGAGGAGGGTCATGATCAGCACTACATGTGAGTAGACCTTTTTGCAGTGGTTTCTGTCTAGTTTCCTGAGATTTTCAATTCTCTGCAACAATTTTGTCAAACACTGCTAGGAACTTACCCTTAACCACTTCCCGACTGCCCGCCACAGTTATACTGCGGCAAGGTGGCTCTATTACGCGAACTGCCATACTTGTACAACGTTCCCTGTAATAGACATATAGCGGGTGTGCGCATGGCGTGGCCCCGGCGTGCGTAGCCAATGGCCGCGATGTTTGCCGGCCACCCGCTATCTGCCTATGTAAACAAGGCGGATCCGAGTTCTGTCAGGGGAATTTTAGAGTGATCGTTTGTTCCTAGTGATCAGGAACAGCAATCCCTCTGTTCTCCCAGTCAGTACACTCCCCCCACAGTTAGAAAGCACCTCCCTAGGACACACTTAAACCTTTGATCATGACTATTGTTAACCCCTTCCCTGTCAGTGTCATTTATACAGTAATCAGTGCATTTTTATAGCACTGATCGATGTATAAATGTCACTGGTACCAAAAAAGTGTCTGATCTGTCCCCTGCAATGTCACAGTCCCGCTAAAAATCGCTGATCACCGGCATTAATAGTAAAAAAAAAAATAATAATAATAAAAATGCCATAAATCTATCCCCTATTTTGTAGATGCTATAACTTTTGTGCAAATTAATCAATATACGCTTCTTGCAATTTTATTTTTCATAAATATGTAGAAGAATACATATTGGCATCAACTGAGGGAGACATTTTGTTTTTTACATTTTTTGGGGGGATATTTATTATAGCAAAAAGTAAAAAATATTGTTTTTCTTTTTTCCAAATTGTTGCTGTTTTTTTGTTTATAGCGCAAAAAAGAAAAACCGCAGAGGTGATCAAACACCACCAAAAGAAAGCTCTATTTGTGGGGGAAAAAAAAGGATATCAATTTTGTTTGGGTACAATGTCGCACAACTGCGCAATTGAGAGTTAAAGCGACGCAGTGCCGCATCACAAAAAATGGTCAGGAAGGGGTTAAATGCTTCTGGGGCTGAAGTGGTTAAAATGTATGTCAAGGCAGAAAATATAGTACATCTCTGTAACTCATGGGCTGATAACAGACACATTGTTTTGTGGACTGAGTGGTGTCAACCCTCCAATAGTCTTTTGCTGAGTTAGTGAACAACTCCCACTCAGAGGCGGCTCTAGGCTTTGTGAGGCCTTAGGCAAAACCTAGACAAGAGGCCCTACTCACAGCCATAATGGGAAAAATAATTCAAGCGATAAAAAAATTACTTTATAAATTGCATATGTTAAGAGCTGTAAAGTGCTGGTGTCAGTACTCTCTATCTCAGTGCTGGTGTCAGTGTCAAATAAGGCAGTTGCGAGGCCCCTGTGAGTGTGAGGCCTTAGGCGACCGCCTAATTTGCCTAATTAGAGAGCCGCCTCTGCTCCCACTCTCTAACTTTTACAAGAAAAAGGCTAATCATTCTGTAGTCCAGGATAAAAATGAGGATATCTCATTGAGATATCACAGGAAGTGTGCAGAGGACGTAGGACAGCTCTGAATTTCTGACACTTCGCTGCATCAAGATATAAAAGTGGATATAATAAAATGTTTTCAATTTTTTTTTTCTAACAAACGAAAAAGAAACACATAAGAAAAGGATATTACTAGGATTTACTCCTGAGAACATGTCCAGTGCTGCTGACTCACTGTAGTGCTATGATGTGCAGAAACTGTGAGGAACTGCTAGTAAATTGGAGTTTAACCGGTGTCTAGAACATAGCATATGCTGGAAAGAATGTGGATAGTACCAATAAAGAAAATGTTAAAGTATATGTAAACCCTAACAATGAAATTCTCTTCTTTGCAGAAACAGGGGTTTTGGAAATGGGGATGAGGGGGATAAGGAGAAGTCTGTGTTCTTTAAGTAGGTGGGGAAATTAAGTAGGTGGGGCTGACATCACATGCTCAGGAGCTCAAAGCTGTGTTGTGATGTCAAAGAGGAAGGTAAGAGCATGTTATATTTCTGGCACATCTTTTAAAAATTCTGTACAAAATGGAAAAAACATGGAGAATTGTGCATGCAATCCAGAGATGTCCTTACAGTATATATGCTTTTTTTTATTTTGTCCTGATATATGCTTTAAATCGGTAGTAAACCCGCTGACAAAAATAAAAATAAAAAAAAAGCCTGCAAGACAATCGCATAATATGTTAGTATGCATCGCATACTAACATATTATGAAATACTTACCTTAGAATGAGGCCCAGGATGCCCGAGTCGGTCAGCGCTGAGGACGCTGACATGTTTGTCCTCTTCTGTCTTCTGGGTACGCGGCTCCGGCGCTGTGAGTGGCCGGAGCCGCGTGACGTCACTCCGCTCCGGCAGCCAGCTCTGAGTTGCCGGCCGCCTCGGCCGGATCGTCAGAGCGCATGCGCCGCTAATGTCAGCGGCTGCATGCAGGACGAATATCTCCTGAACCATGCAGGTTTAGGAGATATTCTTTTTACCTACAGGTAAGCCTTATTATAGGCTTACCTGTAGGTAAAAATAGATTTTAGGGTTTACTACCGCTTTAATGAATACCAGCAGAACACCAACAGACAGCGTAAGTAACTCATCTGAACTAGACTCTCACTCTGCCCAGTCTCTTGACCTTGAACCTACCCTCAAAAATTGACGCTCTGCAATTAAAGCAGTGTTAAACCAAAAACAAACATTTATTATATTGCAGCTTACCAATTCTTAGACGTGACTGTTGCATTTGTTTACTTTTTTTAGGCGTTCTTTCTTGTTTTTTCACCTTGTGACCCAGCCAGTAAGTCTTTTGTTTCTCAAAAGAACAAGCTCTCTTGCAGTTTTTCAAAAGAACAAGCTCTCTTGCAGATGTATCAGTTACAGGAATGAGACAAACTATTTAACACTGACAAGGGTACTTACCGTGATGAGCTTTTATCTATTTATGTAAAATCTTTATCCCCAACTCCTGCACCTCCTCTCCAAACACCCAAATGCAGTAGTCTAATAGTATTTAGAAGGATGTATAGTATAGCATAATATAGTACAGTATATAGTATTAAGAAGGTAGGTATAGTATAGTATAGCATTAAGATATATAGAAATGTCAATCAGGACATCCAGAATATCTGGGACTGCAACACAGCATTTAAAAGTAGAGTTAGTGATGTGGAGGACTCCATAAGTCCCCTTTAAAGGAATGCTAAGATACCCTCCCAGAAAAATGCACAACACAGCTATAGACTGGAGGACATAAAAAATAGACTCAGTAGAAACAACTATGCAAAAATGGTAACCATCCCCAACTTATAACCAGCTTGAGATGCACATGGAAGGGCTTTGCACAACACAAACAAACAAAAGCTTTCCCAGCACTCTTACCAGCTAGTTTGCAATAAAACAAAATGGTACTCTATCAATTTCTGTTAAAAACAGAGGTTTTAGTTGCACACATATGCAAATATATGTGGAAGCTTCACTACCTTGTTAAGGCTCCTCTGCAAAGTTCATTGCTTACTTCTATATCTGAGAGTCTCCTTATTGGAACATATATAGCAGTGGCTAAAATAAGGGCAGGTATGCCTGGAGGCTTGTATGGAGACTGGGACACCTGAGCTAACAACAATACTAGTGCTTTTTTGCACATGCATTTAGCACTATCCCAGACTGACGTAGCCCTAGATAATGAAGACATGCTTCCCCATGTCTGTAACCCCTTCTACACCACAAGAGGACTTTGTGACTACTCTTTTTTAGTGCTTTCATTTGGATTTCTTGGCACTCATGGCGATGATCTCTGGAAGTATAGCCCATATTAGCTGATGCTCGTTACTGATCATGAGTGGATAGGGCCTCAGATATAGGAATTTTTTGCCATTAACCACCTCCCATCCACCATATAGTAAAATGATGACATGGTGGAATCCTAATCTTGGTAAAGAGCCAATGATGTTGCTTTCTACCCATGTGATTGGCTGTGTCCAATCACAGCCGATCACATGTAAACATGGAAGTGCTGGTAAAAGTGTGAGGAGAAGAGAGCCGATCAGTAGCATTTCCTTGCTGGTGAGTCCGGTTGGTGAGTTCCAATCTGTGCCCATCAGTGACACCAATCTGTGTCCATCAGTGACACCAATCAGTGCCCATCAGTGATACAAATGTGTGCGCATCAGTGATGCCAGTCAGTGCTGCTTGCAGTGCCCATCAGTGCCTGCTCATCAGTGCCACCCATCAGTCCCCATCAGTGCCACCCATCAGTGCCGCCTATCCATGCCGCCTATCATTGCCCATAAGTGCCGCCTATTAGTGCCCATCAGTGCTGCCTATGAGTGCAGCATTTCAGTGCCCATCAATACGGCATATTGGTGCCTCCTCATCAGTGCCACCTCATCAGTGTCCTTCAGTGCCGCCTCATCAGTGCTCATAAGTGCTGCCTCATCAGTGCCCATGAGTGCAGCCTATCACTGCCGCCTCATCAGCACACATCAGTGAAGGAGAAAAAATTACTTATTTACAAAATTTTCTGACAAAGACTAAGAAAAACTTATTTTTTTCAAAATTTTTCATTTTTTTTTTTTTTAGCAAAACATAAAAAAACCCAGTGATGATTAAATACCGCCAAAATAAAGCTCTATTTTTGTGAAAAAAAAACAATAAAAATTTCATTTGGCTACAGTGTTTGGCTACAGTGTTGCATGACCGCGCAATTGTCATTCAAAGTGTGAAAGCACTGAAAGATGAAAATTGGCCTGGGCAGGAAGGGGGTAAAAGTGCTCGATAGTGAAGCGATTATAGACATAATCTTTTTCTTCTGGGCCTTCTCATCAGGCATATTAAGGGGATTAAACATCAAGTAGGATATCCACGCTAAGACATATAAATGCTTAAGCAATCTGGGACACTAGATGCAAGAATTGTGATAAATATATGAAGCAGTGCTAAAAAAATTGAACTCAATATTATGAAAACATGGGGGCATGTCTAAGATGACCATGAGAGCAGCAGCACATTGAGAGAGCTCCTGCCTAGCTCTGCTATTTTTATCCTCTCCCTGCAGACCAGCTCCTCATGACAAATATGTTGCTTCTACACAAAGTGATGTCACTTCTGGCGCAATACCCTTCTGCACAATTCATCCTTGCTGGTGATTTTAACATGCCTCCAAATCCTAGCATGGATCGATTTGTCACTGACCCATCAGTTGATTCCCCCTTGGCTAGATGGATGGACACCTATGGGCTGTGTGATGTTTGGAGGTGGTAGCATCCAGGGGTTAGTTAGTGAGTCCCTGGTTGCTCGCACCCTGAACGTTTTCCATCTTGCCCCGTGGTATATCTGACCACGCCCCAGTGTTGTTAAAGCATCAGGCCCTTGCCTCTGGCGGCTATCCCGATTTTGGGCAACTGACGAACTCATTGTTTCTCCAATGACCTCTGAAATCATAGACTTTTGTGCCCACAACCAAGATTAGGCACCCCCTATGGTGGTATGGGATGCCTTCAAGGCATACGTTAGGGTACAGTATCAATTAGCCATAGGGAAAGCTAGAAAGGATTCCTCTCTACTGATAGAAGAGGTTGAAGAGAATGAGGAAATTAGAAGAACAAGATGTTAACAGCAAGGACCGAGATACCTATAGGGACCTGCAGGTTCTGCATAAGGAGCTTGCGGTAATTCACACCACGGCCTCCCAAAAAATCCTTCTTTCCCAGGCACAAAGAATCTTTGAGCAGGGAGAAAGAATAGGCAGGCTATTGGCCTGGTTGGCTAAAGAGCAGGCAACAACCACTAATATCGCTCGTATTAAAGATGAAGAGGGGTCCTTGATCTCAAACCTGATTCAGATAAATTTCCAGTTTCAGAAGTTTCATGAAAACCAGAACTCCTCCAGTGTATCCTACACCTTGGAGGACCTGGGGTCCGAATTTTACAAAACCCATGCGGAGACTATTGTCCCCCACACGCATGTTTCAATCAGTGCTTAAAGCAGGGTCCATCCTGCAATCTATGCTGGAGGCGGTGGTTGTTGTGGTCCCCAAGCTGGGGAAAGACCCTGAGTTGTGTGAGTCATATCGCCCTATCTCACTTCTAAATGTGGATGAAAATTTTTTCACCAAGGTGCTAACCAACTGCCTCAACTCGGGGATACATGATTGAAACCTTTAAATACATCAATGGGGTGAATAAGGTTCAGGAGGGCAGTTTTTTCAATATGAAACCATAATCAAGAACACGGGGACATGACCTCAAACTAACTGGAGGGAAGTTCAAAACTAATCTTAGAAAGTATTATTTTACTGAAAGGGTGGTTGATGATTGGAACAAACTACCAACAGAGGTTGTGAGACAGTCAACAGTAATTGGCTTCAAACATGCTTGGGATAAACATAAATCTGTAGTCAGACAACAAGGTTAATGTGAAAACAAAAAAAAAAATAAAAAGGGGCAGACTCAATGGATTACTCAGTCTTTTTCTGCCATCACTTTTCTATGTTTCTATGTTTCTAATTCATGAAGACCAATCTGACTTCATGCCCGGTAAGGGAACCGATATCAACATCCGCCTCCTCTACACTAATATTGATTGCATAGGCAATAAGGCCTCCTCTGAAATTATAGCCTCACTTGACACTGAGAAGGCTTTCGATTCAGTTGAGTGGCCCTTCCTGTGGCAGGTATTGGAAAGATTTGGCTTCGGCTCAAATTTTATAGCATGGATAAAATTGCTCTATAGCTCCCCCTGGCTAAAGTTAGAACTAGAGATGAGCGAACTTCTAGAAGTCCGGGTTCTGCTGGTTCGGCCGAACTTCGGGACAAAGTCCGGGTTCGGGTCCGGACAGAACCCGAACTTTGTCCCGGACCCCGAACCCCATTGAAATCAATGGGGACACTGACTTTTAGGCACAAAAAAGGCTGTAAAATAGTCCTGGAAGGTCCTAGAGGTCTGCAAAAGGAAGGAAATGTGGGTAAGGGTGGGACAAGTGACCTACAAAGAAATGGGGACAGGGAAATAACTTTAAATATTTTTTAAAAAATAAAAACATAAAAAATGCAAAAATGGAGATCATCTTCAAAATGGGTCTGAAAAGTATTCATTAACATTAGAGGCCATAGAACTGTTCTAAAATCATCTTCAAACTGTGTCAAATAAATAAACAAATAAGCCAGGAGTACCCATATCACTGTTCTGCAAAATGTGTGTGTCACTTTAAATGACACAGTTTGCAGATGTTTTCAGAACAGTGATATTATATCACTGATATGATATCACTGTTCTTCAAACATCTGCAAACAGTGTGTAAAGAGCGGAACCATATGCCTGTTCGTGTGTTGTAGACAAGACGTGGTCTTGTCTACAAGAAGTGTGTAATGTAGACAAGACGTGTGTAGACTTTTATCAAATCTTGTGAAATGGATTTTGGTCCCTCCTTGGTATGTGGACAAGAAGTTTGTAGACCTTAGACACACACTTTGATGTCGTATCTCTTCTTGTCCGTATACCAAGGCGAGAAATGTGTGACAAACGTCTACAAACTTCTTGTCACTATAGTATAGT
>BLSH010443659.1:8064-22182 GCA_018402905.1 Glandirana rugosa | reverse complement strand
ATTTAAAGTGACACACAGACTTGAAAGAATTTTGCAGAACAGATGTGCACTGATTGACGGTTTCATTTAAAGTGACACACAGACTTGAAAGAATTTTGCAGAACACATGTGCACTGATTGACGGTTTCATTTAAAGTGACACACAGACTTTAAATAATTGTGCAGAACAGATGTGCACTGATTCCCGGTTTCATTTAAAGTGACACACACATTTTGCAGAACAGTGATATGGGTACTCCCGGCTTATTTATACTTTTTTGACACAGTTTGAAGATGATTTTAGAACAGTTCTATGGCCTCTAATGTTAATTAATACTTTTCAGACCCATTTTGAAGATGATCTCCATTTTTGCAATTTTTATGTTTTTATTTTTTAAAAAATATTTAAAGTTATTTCCCTGTCCCCATTTCTTTGTAGGGCACTTGTCCCACCCTTACCCCCATTTTCCTTCCTTTTGCAGACCTCTAGGACCTTCCTGGACTTTTTTACAGCATTTTTAAGATTTTTCATTAAAATTACCAGAACCCCGGACCCAAACCCGGACTTTTTTTGAAAAGTCCGGGTCCGGGTCCCGGACACCCCAAAGTTCGGTACGGACCCGAACTTTACAGTCCAGGTTCGCTCAACTCTAGTTAGAACTAATAGCATCCTCTCTCCTCCCTTTGCTCTTCAGAGGGGCACACGGCAGGGATGCCCACTCTCCCTGGGGCTTTTTGCCCTTGCAATTGAACCCATGGACATTCTGATAAGAGCATCCCCTCAGGTGCTGGGTCTTCGGGTGGGTCCCCTCTGTGAAAAAATATCCCTCTACGCAGATGACACTCTGCTATATCTTCCTGATGCCTCAGGCTCCCTTGAATCAGCGATACAAATTATAGACCGATTTGGCATTTTCTCAGGCATCAAAATTAAGTGTAATAAGTCATTACTTTTTACACTTTCCCACTCCCCACTGCCCCCCCTTACAATGTCCACTGATCAGAGTATCCTGATTCCGGTATCAACATTCCCCTAGATCCTATTTAGAAGACAATGTCTACCCAATACTGAAGCAGATAACCCTCAAGTGTCAGTTGTGGAAATCCTTGCCACTTTCTTTGGTTGGCAGGATCAATCTGCTAAAGATGACCTTCCTTTCTAAGTTTTTATATGCCTTCCGCAACACATTCCAGTTCCCATCCCTAACTCCTTTTTTTGACAAATTAGACCAGATAGTTACCAGTTTTATTTGGGCAGGAACCCGCCCTAGGATAGCTAAGAGTACCCTTCAACTTCAATTGTCCCTAGGTGGCTTGGTGCTACCCTGCTTTCGTCACTATTATTGGGCGGCGGTTTTGGTGATGGTACGGTGGTGGTTTGAGCAAACCAAGTCCAATCCAATAATCAAGGGAGACCCCTCACGCCACTAGGCGTGACTGTCTCTGTAGTGATGAACAAAATATGCAAATGTGATCCCAACTAATGTGGTGGTGGGTAACTAAGAACTAGATAAATAAATGGATGTGCAAGGTTGCTGCAATATCTAATATAGATCACAATATATAACAATTAGTGTAGAAAGGTGATACTGCGCAGCCTCAAGTGAATGAACCTTCTAATGTAAACCTCATATGATAAAGTGCTTGTGTGATGATAAAAACCAAAAAGAAAGTGCTTTTAGTGCAACATAGCTATCAACAGGCATATACTAGGTATAAATAGCATATCATCTCTGTGTCATAAAGTAATAATTAGTCCATCTTGTGGAACTACTCCTGGTGTCCCCAGGGTGGTCCTAAGGTGAAGGTGATAATAAAATCCTAAATATTCAAGTCTCTGTGAAACAGTGTGTAATCGTGAAAAATGTGCAAAAGCAAGGAGGACAGGTTTAAAGGAGAAGGCACCTTATTCTAAGGAGAAGTAGTCACACATAGGCGATTGCCCTATGGTCTGGAGGTGAGAGTTCTGTGAGCATGGAACGGGGAGTGTGACACGTTTCCAACAGTCCTTTTGGCAGAGTGTTGAAGACTTCCTCCAAAATAGGCTGTTACCACACGAGTGGATCACTGGAGTTTGTTTGGAAAGCCATTTTGCATATTTTGCACAATTACACACTGTTTCACAGAGACTTGAATATTTAGGATTTTATTATCACCTTCACCTTAGGACCACCCTGGGGACACCAGGAGTAGTCCCACAAGATGGACTAATTATTACTTTATGACACAGATATGATATGCTATTTATACCTAGTATATGCCTGTTGATAGCTACGTTGCACTAAAAGCACTTTCCTTTTGGTTTTTATCATCACACAATCACTTTATCATATGAGGTTTACATTAGAAGCTTCATCCACTTGAGGCTGCGCAGTATCACCTTTCTACACTAAGTCCAATCCAATGGTTACCCTTGAGGCCGCCATACTGGGGTTATATGCAACCCTGAGCAATCTGGTATTCAGGGGCATGGGAGCTCATGGAGATATGACAACCTCCATGCGTACCACTGTCAGAGCCTGGTCCCAGATTATGAAACAGATGAGTGAGCCAAGGGAGATTTCACCACACACTCCTCTCTAGGGCAATCCCTCCCTATCCCACCTCCAATCAATACCTGACCACAGTGTTTGGGCTAGATTTGGCATAATTAAAATACAACATGTAATCCCAGATGGCCGCCTCCTGACCTTTAACAATCTAAAAGACAAATTTTGACTCACTTCATGGATGCTCTTTAGGTATTTACAGCTCCAACATGCAATACATTCACAATTCCCGGAAACCCCCAAAGTTGCATCTCATTCAGTGGAGAGCTTTTTCGTCTCTAGCCACGTAGAGGGTATCCTTTCATCCCTGTACCTCAGGATTTCGACAGTGAACTCAGGCAAAGTCACCCAGTTATATCATCTTTTATCTATAGAGCATACTGTACTCCCCAATGCCAAGCCAAAATCTACCCTGCCTACTCAGATAGATGCCCCAAATGTCAGCAAGAACTCAGAACCTTTATACATGTGGTGTGGTCCTGTCCCCGAATTCAGGAGTTCTGGAGAGGTGTGGTAGAACAGATCAACAACCTAGGAGGCCTGTCTTTTGGGCTGGATCCCAGAATTCTACTCCTAGATATCTGTGATGTAGTGGTCCCTAATGTCCACAGTCAACTTTTTGTTTTCTATACAGTGTTTTATGCTAGGAAAGCTATCTTAGTTAAATGGAAAAAAGCTGATTCCCCATGGTGGCATAGTGGAGGTCAACGGTGGACGCAGTCCTCCCTTTTTACAAACTCACCTATATGAGCCGTAGGTGTCCAAAAAAGTTTGATAAAATATGGACAGAAATGGTAAAAGCCAAGCATGAATAACCCATCAAGTATATGACATAATTGATGTGATGGTTTAGTTTTGCTATATATTGACAGTAGCCAATGAACCTTGATGTCTTGCTCCACTCCCTTTACCTCTGGTCTGCCCCCTCCCCATCTCTCCTCCCCTCCCCCCTCTTCCCTTCCCTTTGTACCCCCCCCCCCCCTTAGAGACTCAGGCGGTTAAACCTTCCTGATCTGGATCCTCAGACCCTTGACCTGTCAGATTTGCTGTCAAATACATTTTTTTGCTACCTCCTACCTGTATGTGAAAAAATGTTAATTACTTTTATAAACCTGTAACTTACTCTTTTGTACTGAAGTGTGTACCAAGTGCCTTGCTTTTGATTGTTATGTTGCTCCAATTGATAAATAAAAACTTCTCTTTAAAAAAAAAATATGAAAACACAAAAATAAATCAATATAATGACATCAAGCTTATTAGGTGAAAAAATGTGTATAAAGAAATCACACCAAATATTTAAAGAAGTGCCCATTCGCAAGGGCTAAAAATATATGTGAAACAAGAGTCCAAAGGAAACAAAGCATCCACGATTCACTTGCTTACTGGTAAGCCAGTCCCCCCGACGATGTCATCTTTTTGACGAAACTAGTTGAGCATAGATATGACGCTTCAGCATCACGCACGCTTGCTGACCGGCGAGTTTGGTGCAGCCCCACAGCCTGCTACTTTTTGGGAGAGCAATTGTATCTGTTTTTATCTGCTTTTATTGTTATATGCAAGTTTTTAAACCTATTGACCAAGTATTGGTTTAGTGTGATTCCCATTGTAAGTTTTACCTGTATTTTTTTAATTAATGTTTTTTATGGGTTACACTAAGGACGTATATGCTTTTTATTTTTCATCCTGCTGATGAACCAGCCCTGACTGGATCACAATTGGTGCTTTGGAGTTTCCCTTCATAAGGAGATGTAACACGCGCATTTGACCATACTATATGATGGTCCACAGGATCCGGTAAGAGGCTTTAATACTTGGTGGTGGAAGCGCTACGAATTGTGATTGCGGGGACACTGGTGGAGCAAGTGAATCATGGATTTTTTGGTTCCTTTTGGACTTTCTTGTTTCAAATATATTTTTCCTTTTTTAGCCCTTGTGAATGGGCTCTTATGGACACTATGAACATATTTGGTGTAGTTTGTTTATACACATTTTTTCACCTAATAAGTTTGATGTCATTATATTGATTTATTTTTGTGTTTTCACAATATTGAGTTCAATTTTTTTTATTGCTGCTTCATATATTTATCATATTAAGGGGATTAAAAGCAGGTTAAAAGCATGGGAAACTGATATTATAAATATTGGTCAATGAGCAGAAGTAGATTACTTAACCACTCCCATTCCCATTGCACTCAAGCAAAAGGGATAGAAATCAGCACTTATACAAAATACTTACAGTATACCAAGGATTTTTTGCTAGATATGTGTATTTTGAAAAAGGAGAAAACACTGGATATTTGATAGCCACTATTGCAAATGCAACAACCCATAGTTTATGTAAGTGCAATTTCTAGAGGTGATGACTGTATAGTGACATCACCCTCAGATAACCAAAATCCTTTTAGAAAATGTTATGCAGATCTGTACAGCAATCCTTTATGATCACAACAGCCTTCTGCATTTTTTAGGGTTCATAGCACTCCACAGACTCTCAGACAGCTATAATGCCATATTGAAAGCACCCATTACTGTCACTTTAGCATTGACTGCTGCTTTTAGCAATGCTCCCAAATAATAAAGCTCCAGGAGCTGACAGTTTACCATCAGAGGAGAGAAGCAAAACACACAGAGTAATAGAGCCATCTAATATTTAGCTGGAGAGTCAGAAAAACCCAGAAGAATTTATAATATACATCACTTCCCTGTATCTTTAATGTCCAGCAATGTTCTGAGACAGTGACTTGATATATACATACATTGGAAAGAAAAAAATCCACAGGTAACAGTTTTCCAACACCTTAAATGCTAAGTTCACCTTTTTTATTTCTTTTAAAAATCCAGCTCCCCAATGTAGCAATATACCATTAACCACTTCAGCCCTGGAAGGATTTACCCACTTCCTGACCAGAGCACTTTTTGCGATACGGCACCAAACACAGGGAACATACGATCACTCTCCTCTCCCCTGTCAGAGCAGGGATCTGTGTGTTTATATACACAGTTCCCCATTCTGACGTGTCTCGGTAGCGATCACGGGTGGCTGGCAGACATTGAGTCTACCCCACTCGCTGATTGGCTCCCCCGCTAGCCAGTGAGCGCCCACAATACACAACCCCACACCTGCCGTCAGATGACAGCGATGCGCGCAGCAGTGACAACCTGCAGCTGTCAATCCACGGCGGCAACTGGTTAATGTACCTCGGTTGAATAAAAATAAAAGCTTTCTTTGATTTTGAGAACAAGGCTTTACGTTAGCCCTTGCTGTATTTCTTAGAAAGCTTCATCACTTGCTGGCATGTAAATTGGGACGGAGAAAAAAGTAAGACACAGGAGAGAGTTTAACAGCTGACTTCATTGGCACACACCTTTCACCCATCATCTATGTGTACACAGCATCCCCGGCATCTCTCCAAGCATGCATTTGCCTGGCTTCCCCAACGACACCCCTGATGTAGTGCAGGGGCCTGCCTGATTGGATACAGAGTGATTGGATAGATGGTGTGTCCTCCTATAATACAGTATAGTTTTGGAAAAATTTTAAGGCGATTGTACAGAGAGATTGTACAGTTTCCTTTAGATTTACCAGAACTATGGAACAGGATGACCCACCTGACCAATTCAATTTGTATAAAATCAGGCAGGCCCTTGTACTACATAGCTGATGGGAGACCTAAAGGAGATTGTATAATCAGGGTGTATAGAAAGTGGTATTGTAATGAGGGAGGTGTGGTCCAGAGTGGTGAGCACACCCTATTACACCCTCTACTAAGATGCAATATGGAAGTGAAGGCTTCTGGGAGATGACCTACAGGAAGTGAATGCTGAGAGACTATCTACAGGAAGTGATGGAATCTGAAAATCACATTGGGATGGCTGGGCTAGAAATGGCATTGGAAAATGCTTCTGTTTATTATGAGAAGTGAAATTCTACCCAAAAAGGTGAACTTATCCTTTAACCATTTCAGCCCTGGAAAGTTTTACCCCCTTAACCAGTAGAGTTCTCACTATAGCCGAAAGACAGCTACAGCACGGATCTCAATTGCCGGGTGAACGTCCGCCCCTTTGCGCGCTCCCGGCGTGCACTCACAGGCAAAGGCGGTGCACACATGCGGCCGCCGTACGCTGTGTGGTCGTGCCGCGGGTTGGGCGGACTCTATGACCCGTGATCTCCTGTTAGAGCGGCAGAATGGGGAACCGCCGATGTAAACACGCCGGTTCTCCGTTCTGTGAGGGGGGACATAGCAGATCTACTGATCCCTGTCACTGGGATCAGTTAGATCTGTTATGTCCCAGCCAGCCCCGCCCCCTCACAGTTAGAACACATACAGTGAACACAGTTAACTAAGGGGGCATTCACTGCCAATGACATTTATACAGTAATCAGTGGACATTTAAATTTCTGATTGCTGTATAAATGTCATTGGTCCCAAAAAAGTGTCAAAAATGTCCGACATGTCTGCTGCAATATTGCAGTCCCGATAAAAATCGCAGATCGCCGCCATTACTAGTAAAAAATAAAAACGCCATAAATCAATTCCCATAGTTTGTAGACGCCATAACTTTTGCGCAAGCCAATCAATATACGCCGATCGCGATTTTTTTTTTTACCGAAAATATGTAGAAGAATATATATCAGCCAAAACTGATGAATAATTTTTTTTATATTTTTTTTTTTGGGATATGTATTATAGCAAAAAGTAAAAAATATTGTTCTTTTTTCTAAATTGTCGCTCTTTGTTTGTTTATAGCACAAAAAATAAAAACCACAGAAGTGATCAAATACCACCAAAAGAAAGCTCTATTTGTGGGAAAAAAATGTTAAAAATTTTGTTTGGGTACAACGTCGCACAACCGGGCAATTGTCATTCAAAATGCGACAACGCTTAAAGTCTAAAATTGGTCTGGGCAGAAGGGGGGTTTAAGTGCCCAGTAAGCAAGTGGTTAATAACCAGGCCATTTTTTGTGATACGGCACTTTGTTACTTTGGCAATTGCGTGATCGCGCGGCGCTGTACCAAAATAAAATTAATTTTCTTTTTTCCCACAAATAGAGCTTTCTTTTGGTGGCATTTGATCACCTCTATGGCTTTTATTTTTTGTGCACAAGATATTTTTTACCTTTTGCTATAAAACATATCCAATAAAAAAATTTAAAAAATCGAATGTCTTCATCAATTTAGGCCAGTTATGTATTCAGCTGCTACATATTTTTGGTAAAAAAAAATCCAAATAAGCATATATTGATTGGTTTGCGCAAAAGTTATAGCGCCTACAAACGATGTGATATCTTTATGGAATTTTTATTTATTAATATTTTTACTAGTAATGGCGGCATCAGCGATTTTTAGCAGGACTGCGACATTGAGGCGGACAAATCAGACACCTAACTAACACTTTTGACACTTTTTTGGGACCAGTGACACTAATACAGTAATCAGTGCTAAAAATATGCACTGTCACTGTACTAATGACACTGGCGGGGAAGGAGTTAACATCAGGGGCGATCAAAGGGTTAAGTGTGCTCCTAGGGAGTGCTTTCTAACTGTGTGAGGGCTGCTCTGACTGCATGAAGACAGAGATCGGTGTACCTGCTTAGCAGGAACACAAGATCTCCATCTTCTTCCCTGTCAGAATGGCGATCTGCCTTGCTTACCAAGCCACTGTCACTGGGGGCAGTTTGAGTGTGGGAGAGGAGACATTTGCATAATGTTACATGTTACAGGAACATTCACTTGAGGACAGTGAAGTGCACATTTTGGACAGAGAGAACTGATTCTCAGCAGGTGTGAAAGAGGCCATCCACGTCAGACTGAAACAACCCTCCTTGAACAGGAGTGGAGACCCCCGACACTATTTGCATCCACGCAGGGCAGCCATCAGATATTTTGGGGCCCCTTACACAGCTTTAGACCTGGGCCCCTCTGTCTGACCACCAACATTCCCCAGGCCCCGCCACTGGCCATCCCACCACATCCAACCACTGGCCAGGGGCGTACACATGCTGCAACCGCAGTAGGAATTATACACCCTGTCACACTTACCAGGTGTAACCTGCCAGGCATGACTCATTCAAGTGAAGTGAAGTGTGCAATGCATGCTAGTGTGGGATCCAAGGGGTTAAAAAAAACAGTGCACAGGCAGCACAGCCTCATCCAATGCTTGCAATAAGACCCTGCGCCGAACCATAGGTATTGGAGGTCCCAAACTAGGACCAGTTGTGGTCCAGGGGGCTCTCTCCATGCGACTCAAGTTTGGTATTATTATTGCCTATAGTTCGGGAGAACGGTGTCCCAAAAGGGGTGCCCATCTCCCATAGACTCCAATGTTAAAGACTGCTTAAAGTCTTTGTTGTAAGGGCCCCTTGAGACACTAGGGATCCTTACAACAGTACTGCCTGTACCCCCCTGATGGCAGCTCTACATCCACATTGAATGACATTGGGATGATTGTGATTTGACAATTCACACCTTCAGCCATGTAAATCAAAGGATTAACACATACAGAATATAGACCTCCTGACAAGGATAGGATAACTAGAACAGGGTGGCTCCATAACTTTCACATCCCCCTTCTGTTCTTGGACAATCAATCTGCATAGCAATTGGATTAAGGTGACTGTACCATCTTTGTGGTCAAATAATGGCAAATATTTCTGGATTGCCCTGTTTTTTGTTTGTTTGTTTTTTATTTCTAATGAAGATACTTTTCCCTGCTTACTCTACTGCAGTGGTTCTCAACTCCAGTCCTCAGGACCCACCAACAGGACAGATTTTAAGTATTACCTTGGGGAGATGCAGACTAGAATACTGCAATCACTGAGCAGCAAATGATATCACCTGTGATGCATTTCAGTTATCCTGCAAACCTGGCCTGTTAGTGGGTCCCAAGGACAGGAGTTGAGAACCACTGCTCTACTGCTACTGAACTTGGTCTAGGTAATTATCCTGTCTTTTGTCTGGTATCCCACATTGGTATTTTCCCCTAGCTACAGTCTGAAACATAGCACAGAGTGCATTTAGAACTTCCCACGAGACCTAGAAGCTCAGAAGAGGACATCTAATGACGAGAGCTACACCTCTGCCCCCAACACACTACCATTCAACAAAATGCTCTTTTTCTTCCCTCCAGATGATTTATATTACATCTGATTGTTATTAGAATCTGTGTTTAAAAGCCTTTTTTTAGTTGCTTATTACATTGCAAGCCTTTTATCCATGACTATTAATTCTAATCCCTCTTGCCTTCCTAACAACATTATAAAATATTGTGACCTGTGTGTACTGCTGTTTAGTATGAATTATTAACGCAGTATTTATACAAGCATCAATTCTAATTTGTAGTTGTATTCATTAAATTTTTAAGAAAAGTTGCCCAGTAATGCCATTAAAGGCATTGTCTTTTCTTGTCGTATCGTTCTGAAATGTTTGAAATATACATCTGGGATTTCTGTTGAAAGCATTTAGCAAATATATATATATAAAAAAACAGTTGCGCTAAATGATATATAACCTGTAAATAAAAATGCATTTTTATTTACAGGTTATATATCATTTAGTGCAACTGTTTTTTTATATATATTTGATTTGGTGTTATTATCGCATTATATGTTGCTGCTGCACTGAACACTTTTAGCGCAATACTGTTCACCTACTCTGGAAATATATATATATATGTGTAAAGACATCACTGAACACATACAGTTCACATGGTACAGAGTTAGACTTGACTATTCCAAAACTTTTTAACAATAGGACTGGATCACACTATAGATTTGAGTAGTCTACGGATCTTTTAAAGGGTAAGTATACCCAAAACTAAAATATTAGTATACTAACAGATTAAGTCCCAAGCTTTTTAGATGTCTTGGAAACTTTGAAGGAGAGAATTTTGTCAAGAGTGCCCAACCTGTGACACAAGGACCACATACAATCCTTTTGTACTTGTTGTGGACCCTAGCAGTCTGTAGTTATAGGGAGAACATTCATTTGTAAAGGGCTAATAGCAGTGGTCTCTACTAACCTAATGTAATATGTCCTCTCACTCTATTCTGCAGCATATTTCCAGTCTTCATCCACGACTGTAGCATGGTCATGGTCTCTGACCATCATTTCTTCTAATATGTCTGCAGTCTGTAACAGTCCTCTCTAGCACTACATTTACGGAACATCATGTGTGGCCTTTGTTGATGTCTGGAACCACAATTGAGGCCCCTTATACTATACTCTATGATTAAGCCCTGAAAATGGTAATACATGACTGAGGAGTTCTCTACAGGTGGAGAACAGGAGCTGAAGCTCCTATCTCATTCACATTTATGAAACAGGGAGTCGGTGTCTTTGTGCTAACAGCCTCCATTTTGTTGACGTCTACTAGAGCCTGACAAGCCAACTCTGTCTGTCTTGCAACAGTCTTTTTTACATGCTGTTCTGACTGACACAGGTTTGGGGGGGGCATTCAAATGATAATATTTTTCATTGTTTTGGACCCCTTATGCTAAGGTTACCATTCACCCCTGTTTCCTGGGGACAGTCTCCATTGTGGGGGTTTGTCCCCAAGAAATGGATGTTTCCTGGGTGTCCCCCAGAATCGGCCACTGTATAGTAGTTATTGCAGTACACAGGCTCCAACTGAAACCACACTGTGTAGGTGGTAATGCAAAATCAAGCTGCTAAAACGGCCTATGCTTGTGCAACTATTCATATTGCAGCACAAGCGCAGACTGCTCCAGCCACTCCAGGTAGGATTGACGCTTGCATGTGTAACTTCAGTCACAGCCTGCACACTGCCATGGTTGCTATACAGTGTCCGGCTCCTGGAGACTAGTCTGTTGGTTACAAAAATTGAGACGAAAAGGTAAAAAAAAAAGTCTGACACTGGATGTGGGGGACACCAGCTGCAATTTATGAGGTACTTGCTCCTACATGATCCCTGACCAACAGTATCTCACAAAAGTGAGTACACCCCTCACATTTTTGTAAATATTTTATTATATCTTTCCATGTGACAACACTGTAAAGTAATGAGTGTACATCTTGTATAACAGTGTAAATTTGCTGTCCCCTCAAAATAACTCAACACAGCCATTAATGTCTAAACCAAATAAATGTTGGAATTCATGGTTCACTCAATGAACTGTAGCTCCCCAGTGCCAGCAGCACTCATGCAGCCCCAGACCATGACGCTCCCACCACCATGCTTGACTGTAGGCAAGACACACTTGTCTTTGTACTTTTCACCTGGTTGCCGCCACACACGCTTGACACCATCTGAATCAAATAAGTTTATCTTGGTTTCATCAGACCACAGGACATGGTTCCAGTAATCCATGTCCTTAGTCTGCTTGTCTTTTACAAACTGTTTGCGGGCTTTCTTGTGCATCATCTTTAGAAGAGGCTTCCTTCTGGGATGACAGCCATGCAGACCAATTTGATGCAATGTGCGGCGTATGGTCTGAGCACTGACAGGCTGACCCCCCACCCATTCAACCTCTGCAGCAATGCTGGCAGCACTCATACGTTTATTTCCCAAAGACAACCTCTAGATATGACGCTGAGCACGGGCACTCAACTTCTTTGGTCGACCATGGTGAGGCCTGTTCTGAGTGGAACCTGTCCTGTTAAACTGCTGTATGGTCCTTGCCATGGCGCTGCAGCTCAGTTTCAGGGTCATGGCAATCTTCTTATAGCCTAGACCATCTTTATGTAGAGCAACAATTCTTATTTTCAGATCCTCAGAGTTCTTGCTCATGAGGTGCCATATTGAACTTCCAATGACCAGTATGAGAGCGATAACACCAAGTTTAACACACCTGTTCCCCATTCAAACCTGAAGCCTTGTAACACTAACGAGTCAAATAACACCGGGGAGGGAAAATGGCTAATTGGGCCCAATTTGGTCATTTTTACTTAGGGTGTACTCACTTTTGTTGCCAGCGGTTTATTAATGGCTGTGTGCTGAGTTATTTTGAGGGGACAGCAAATTTACACTGTTTTACAAGCTGTACATTCACTACTTTACATTGTAGCAAAGTGTAATTTCTTCAGTGTTGTCACATGAAAAGATATAATAAAATATTTACAGAAATGTGAGGAGTGTACTCACTTTTGTAAGATACTGTATGTGCATTACTTAAATTCTGACTCCTGACCTTTGTGCATTTTTTAATCTTGACCTTTGTTGATTACTAAATCCTGACTCCTGAACTCTCTGCAATACTTAATCCTGACCTCTGAACTTTTTGCATTACTAATCCTGACCTTTGAACCCTGTGCGTTACTTAATTTTGAGCCCTGAACTCTCTCCGTCACTTACTCCTGACCCCTGACCTTGCTGCTTTACTTAATCCTGACATCTGAACTCTCTGCATTACTTAATTTTGACCCCTGAACTCTATGCTCTACCTAATCCTGGGTCATGAACTAATCCTGACCTCTGAACTCTGTGTGTTACATAATCCTGACATCTGAAACCTCTCTGTCACCTACACTGTACCCTTGAGCTCTCTGTGTTACTGTATCCTGACCCCTGAACCCTCTGTTTTTAGGTGGAGAATTGGTACTGTTTTGACCAATGATAGCCAGCGTTCTACAACCAAGATTTCATTGCCGCCATCATAATCTACTTTCACTTTCAATATCTTCCATATCCATCTTTCATCTTATCATATAAATCTAAGTACACTACATTTATTTTTTACGTGTGTTGATTTTTTATTAGATGCTAACAGCATGGCAGAAGTCTTAATCTGCATAAATCACTGGTGTATTCAGATTTGAATCCCTATATATCTGGTCATATCCTTAATTAAGAAAAAAATGCATGCAAAGTGAAATAGCCCAGAGCATTATATCTTATCTCTAACCCCTCTAAACTACTGAAGTGGGAAATCTGATTGGGTTGCTTTATTGTAACTTGTATGTTCTATAGATGGTAAAGTGCCACTGTTCTAGTGAATTAATGTCTAGTGAATAAATAGAATTCTGCAATAGAATGTTGAATGAGATTTCTGAGATTGTATCACTACAACACAACACTTTGAAAACATAGGCCCTCTCCATTCCTATTTTCATCTAGCAGTGGCACTTATTAAAATCCGATTGAGGAAAGGTTGTTGAAGATGTTTGTAGACACCTAATCTGAAATGATAACTGTGCATTGATTCTTTTCAAAGGCAGTACTAAACCCATTCAACAGCCTTTCCAATGAAAAGAGATGAGCAATGGTTAGAACATTGTTTAAGGATGCACAAGGAAAACACATGGGAGTGCTGTCCAAGTATTTATGTGGAGAGAGCTACAAATGTTCTCTATTTATAGGAATGTGGGACAAACACTACTAAAAAGCTGTCGGAAAATAATGTCTAGGAAATTAGCTAGCAAGGATGGAAAGAAATCCATTACTCTCTACAGCATTCCTCCACAATAAATCTTAGAACTGTTGATACATTAGGCTGATCATATTTGACAGCAGTAATTGAGGTCATGATTAGTGTTGAGCGAACCCGGACTGTAACGTTCGGGTCCGTACCGAACTTTAGGGTGTCCGTGGCACGGACCCGGACCCGGACATTTCAAAAATCGTTTGGGTTCGGT
>BLSH010443592.1:15811-27298 GCA_018402905.1 Glandirana rugosa | reverse complement strand
GGAGTTTGTAAACTTTGTATTTTGTATTTTTATACTTTATACTACTGCTGCTTTGTACTTGTCTCTTTGTATATCTTGCTCTTTTCAATAAAAAACAATGTTTAAAAAAAAGAAATGACGCAGAGGTGATCAAATACCACCAAAAGAAATCTCTATTTGTGGGAAAAAAGGACGCAAATTTTGTTTGGGTACAACGCCGCACGACCGTGCAATTGTCATTCAAAATGCAACAGCGCTGAAAGCCAAAAATTGGTCTGGGCAGGAGGGGGGTTTAAGTGCCCAGTAAGGAAGTGGTTAATTAATCCCGCTTTTGTTTTTGTTTTAACCCGTCTTTGCTGGTTAAAAAAACTATTACAATTGATTAATGCTGCTTTGACATGACCCTCTGAAGGTTGACTGTGGTCGGGCTGCTCTCTCGTCCACAGCTTGTTCCCTGTGGGGTGGGCGGGAGGTGCAGCGGGAGACCAGAAATTTGAATTTCAAAAGCACTGAAATGACTCTTAGCTCTCAAAGATGCAATCTTTAGCAATTGGATGAGAGAGAAGACGGCACAAGTTTAATATTAAAAGCTTTTCAGTTAATGTTACATTCTATGACAAAAGTGACAACATTTATATCTGATTTTCACTGTACAGCCTTTTTAAACTCCAATAAAAAGATCTGAAATAAAATGTATACTAACCCCCCCCCCAACCCCCACCACCAAAAAAATATTATATCACAGCTTGCCAGTCTTTAGATCTATTGACCTCATTCATTTTCTTTTTTCATGTTTTTTTTACCTGGGGATCTTGCCAGTAACACACTTCCTTTTTTTAGGGTGACTATGTTCCTTCTCTGTATGTATGTATGTATCTAAAAGCAAACATTGTCACCCTAGGGTCAGCATTCAGTATTTTACAGATTTATGACTGTCTATCTTCAACCTGCCCTAACCTTTTTTTTTTGTACTTTTTTATGCTTATTATAACCTTATGATTTAGTACTTCAGCAATTCTTTTTTATTAGCTGTTCCTAGCTAGAAAAGCTCTAGCTAGGCAACATCAAAATTGGAGTCTTAAGCAAATTTCAAGCATAATTTTAATAATCTTGAAAATAGAGAATAACTGATTAATTCGAGGAATTGCCTTTTCTGTTTCAAAGTATTAAGAAGAAAAGGACAGCTGACCTGTTAACAATGCAGTGAAATAATAAAGTTGAACGGAAACCAATATCATTTTAACATTTGTAATGATATCATTCTCCACTCTTAGATTATAATGTTTAGCAATATTTTCTCTCTCAGAGCAAAAGTAACAACATAATGTAAGGCTGTGAGGCTCCACAAAACATTATTATTATCTCAACTCAATTCTGAAAGCTGGAACTTATAAAATTGATAAAAAAAGAAACACAATCGATGTCAGGATTACATGAAAGAAAACTAAAAATTGTTATTGGATAGATTCACCTTTCTACTGTACCCATTACACAAGATGAAGATAGAACAGTCTTTCTGAAAGCCTGACAGCCTGATACTGAACTGCAGCTTCTGCTTTGAGAGAATACAAGTAAACAACACACACCAGAAGATTAAATAGAATGTGGGTGTGTGGTGTGGCGCTGTTCTCAATTTAAAAAATGAAAAACAAAAATGAAAAGAAAAAGGAAAACTAAGGCTGCTGCCCCCACAGAGAACTAGAATAGAATTCCAGTGCAAAGATAAATGTTAGTAAGTGTGGGAGATGGTGCTGCCTTATTAAAAATAACTAGTGCTCATCGAAGCCCATATAATAAATTAGATGTAAGTAAGTGAAAGTGCTAAGTGCATTCGTGTGACTGATTGAAAAATAATTCACAACAATAAGTGATAATATACCAGAAAAAAAGATTTTAAAAAATGTAAAATTATATGTGTGTATAGTGTTAACAATAAGACCTGTTAAAATCTCTTAATTGACTCCACTTAATAATCACTATCGTAAAAAACTTAATACATTTCAAATAGAAAGTGTAAAAATATAAATAATAAGTTGCAATCATGTCACAGCTTCATCTTGTGTAACAAGCAAACCAAATCATAAAGTCTTTACACCCCAGCAGCTGGAGAGGGTTGTTATAAATAGTGTGGGGGAGTGAGGGGAAGGAGCAAACAAACTCCATACAATCGTGCTCACCTCCTTTAGATTACCCCACTCACCAATCCACACAGTCCTCCCTGAGATGTGAAAAAGAAGTCCAGAGGGTCCCAAAGTTTCCCTGGCGTGTTCCTCCAATATTCGCCCCGCGAGTTCCCCCGTATCCCCGCACAGGGTCACATCCAATGATGGCAGTGAATAAGGAATAGGTGACAGCTTGAGATGTAGGAATAAACAAACGACTGTGTAATAAAGTAGACACTTACATTCGAGATAAGAGAAGTCAGACATGGGTGCTGGAACTTCCTTGCGTTCCACCGAAGCCAAAGACCGGAAGTGCGTATGACGCTGGTAAAGCTCCAGCTGACGCGTTTCATCACTTGGACGTCATCGCTCAAACTGTCACCTATTCCTTATTCAATGCCATCATTGGATGTGACCCTGTGCGGGGATACGGGGGAACCCGCGGGGCGAATATTGGAGGACCATGCCAGGGAAACTTTGGGACCCTCTGGACTCCTTTTTCACATCTCAGGGAGGACTGTGTGGATTGGTGAGTGGGGTAATCTAAAGGAGGTGAGCACGATTGTATGGAGTTTGTTTGCTCCTTCCCCTCACTCCCCCACACTATTTATAACAACCCTCTCCAGCTGCTGGGGTGTAAAGACTTTATGATTTGGTTTGCTTGTTACACAAGATGAAGCTGTGACATGATTGCAACTTATTATTTATATTTTTACACTTTCTATTTGAAATGTATTAAGTTTTTTACGATAGTGATTATTAAGTGGAGTCAATTAAGAGATTTTAACAGGTCTTATTGTTAACAACACTATACACACATATGATTTTACATTTTTTTAAATCTTTTTTTCTGGTATATTATCACTTATTGTGAATTATTTTTCAATCACAGTCACACGAATGCACTTAGCACTTTCACTTACTTACATCTAATTTATTATATGGGTTTAGATGAGCACTAGTTACTTTTAATAAGGCAACGCCATCTCCCACACTTACTAACATTTAACACACACCAACCCATGAAACATATGGTTGTACAAGTATAAATGTTAAAGACTGGAGATTCATGTTCTTAAAAATGTCTATTCCTACTGGGGATACTGACAATATAATGTTCCCCAACAATAGAGCAGAATATATCAACTTCAGCATTTCCATACAGGTACTGTTATTTTTCATAGTTTTTTTCTGCAATGTTCTCTGTAGATATATATCTGTAATTAAAACATCTTCAATGACAAGTTAGTTTACTTCTGCTTTCTTTTTTATTTTCATTAAACCTTGTTGACTAGACACTGATGATTCTGAAAGCCCTTCTGAGAGTGTTCAGATGTTACATCAAATTATTGAGAGAGATTTACACATCCATGTTTTTGCAATTTTTGCTCACATTTTGGAAATAAAATTTAAAATCGAAAAAAACTATCATATTCTGAAATGAAGTGCAAAATATATAGTTTCTAAAAAAAAAAAAAAAAAAAAAAAAAAAAAAAAAAAATATAGTTTCTCGAAAGAAAATCAGTACAGGTATACAAAAGTTGTTATGCAAGAGTAAGTAGATCGTTGGTTAAAGCACTGATTGACTGTATTGGTCTCCCGGACTTCCCTAAATATCAACAAGCTTGCCAGCTCACCAGAATAGTAGATTGGAATATCCACTCCAAAACGAAAGCCTGGATAAACATTGAAAAAGCCTTTTCCCCACACCCAATACACTTACTACATGGCTCCCAAAAAAATACTCCCACAGCAGTGTAAACAACACCCACTAATAAATGCCTCTTTACAATCCTTCAGAACAATCCTCCACAATCTCTCTTCCTCACCGGGCCTGCTTACACCTATATCATATAACCCAGACTTTCCCCCAGGATTTGACGCCCATTTGCTAACTGACATCAACCCCGACCGAGACCTACCAGCAGAATACTTCTTCCAAAAAAATACATTTATGCCTTTCTCCAAACTGCTAGAATTGACACCAAACAACCCAGCCCCTTTCTGGACATACAGACAACTCGAGCATTTCCTAAACTACCCAAACACACGTTCCAAATACACCAGATCTTCCACAACCTTTGAAGGGCTTGTAAAACGCAATACTCCCCAAAGACACCTAGTCTCCGACATTTACACTAGTCTCTTCTCTAATACAGATGCTAAAAACGACCCAGCATCGAAAAAAATGGAAAAAAAATTAACTCAATATTGATCTGGCATCTGAGGACTGGGAAAACATATTTTCCTGTATTCACAAGGGGTCTATTAACATTTCTGCCCAAGAAAATAGCTATAAAATCTTCTCTAGGTGGTATAAAACTCTCGTCATACTTCATAAAATCAACCCCACTATCACCCCCAAGTGCTGGCATTGCTCGAATGAAACTGTGTCCCTTCTTCATATATGATGGACCTGTACCGCAATTTTTGCTCAGATTACCATATATTCACTAGATTTCACTCCTGCACAGATGCTCCTCCACCATGCTTCTATCCCACATAAACACTATAGACGCTCCCTTATGCTCCACCTATTAAACGCAGTAAAAAGGGCTTTACCGGCATCCTGGAAATCGGCAAATTCTCCAACGATCTCAGACTAGTTCATAAGAATTAATAAAACAGAGGAGATGGAAGACCTCGTACATCAAGCCAATGACACTCCAGACAAATTCCGCACAACGTGGGCATGTTGGCAACATTTTAAAACCACAGAGGAATATACCTCTCTTAAAAATACAAACACACTGAACACCCGAATGACCCATACAGGTTAACACTGGGAGATAAAGTTACCACCCCATACCCCCCTCATTAACAATCATTCCCTACCACCCTCTTAATACATACCTAGCAAGACCAAGCCCGCTTTCATTCCTTGCACCCTCCAGACACCCCCATGAAATGACCAACACATTCCATCCAAACCACTTCCAATCGGGGCATGACACTGTGTGCCTGTCTCACTCAACAACCGGACACAACAGCCCCTGTTCCATAAAATTACCTTTTCTCTTCAACAGTGAAATATAATTCTGTGGTACTACATCCAACCTACAAAGATACTATATAATGAACAATTATACCAACGTCATGTATCTAACTGTTATTAAAATCAATGATGCTTCGCAAATTCTGTTACTTTTATGCTACCTAATACCCTACTAATATTTGATTTTGATTGTAACCCCACTATTTGTAGCATTTGTAACAAACATATGCTATGCATTTCAATTCATGCGATTTTCAATAAAGTTTTCTTTGAAAAAAAAAAGCACGGATCAACCTCATATTGCCATTGAAAGACACAAAACTATCTCATTACTCTCCTTCTCCACCCATTACTCCATGCCTGTTATTTCAAGTTCTGTTATCAGATCCAACATTTTCATGCAGCAATCCACTGTTTAGCTGTCTGTACCTGTGTCCCATGCCACCATCTTCCTTGAGAAATTAAGCCGGATCTCAAATGGGAATGAGTTATTCAATTCATGGGGGGGGGGTTCTTAAATCCTGCTTGAAATCTGAACCCCATTCAAATCCATAGGAGGTTAGTTTTGATACTAAATAACCTATTTTAAGGCTAATAAGCAAGCTGTTATATTTAGAAAAGCTAAAATAAATAAAAACAATTTACAAAAAATACATCATCATTTTAATGTAATTCTAAGGAAAACATGGGAAAAACACCAATCCTATAAACTACATTCATGGAAGATGCCCAAAAGTTGTAGGGGTGTTTTGGAACAGTATGATGTTCACGGACAATGTCAGCTGCACCGGTTTCTGGAAACACAAATTTACAAAGTGTAAAATTGATTTTTTTTTTTAAACAAAACTAAATTATCAGCTTGCCGACCAGCCGCCACAGTTATATTGTGGCAAGTTAGTTTGGCTGTGCAAATCGCTGTAGGTGTACATCTGGCGCATACACGGCGATATGTGGACGTGCGCACACAACTGGAGGCGCACACCCATTCGCTAGCAGGGGAGCCAGCAGCTCCACTCCAGAAGGAGGCAGAACAAGGATCTGCCAGTGTAAAAGCGGATCTTCAATCTGTCAGGGGAGTAGAGAGAGATTGTTTGTTCCTAGTGATTAGGAACAGCGATCTCTCTCCTCCTCCAGTCAGCCCAGCCCCCATACAGTTAGGAACACCTCCCAGCGAACACACTTAACCCTTTGATCGCCCCCTAGTTAGTATCCCTGCCAGTGTCATTTATACATTAATCAGTGTATATTTATAGCCCTGATCGCTGTAAAACTGTTACTGGTCCCAAAAAAGTGTCAAAAGTGTCCGATCTGTCCGCTGCAATGTCGCAGTCCCGCTAAAAATCCCAGATCACCGCCATTACTAGTAAAAAAAAATAATAATAATAAAAATGCCATAAATCTATTCCCTATTTTGTAGATGCGATAACTTTTCCACAAGCCGATCAATATACGCTAATTGGGATTTATTTTTACTAAAAATATGTAGATGAATACATATTGGCCTAAACTGAGGAAGACATTTGTTTTTTTTTTACATTTTTTTTTGTATACTTATTATAGCAAAAGTAAAAAAAAAGATGTGTTTTTTTCAAAATTGTAGTTTTTTTTATAGCGCAAAAAATAAAAACTTCAGAGGTGATCAAATACCACCAAAAGAAAGCTCTATTTGTGGGAAATAAAGAACACCAATTTTGTCTGGGTACAACGTCGCATGACCATGCAATTGTCAGTTAAAGCGATGCAGTGCCATATCGCAAAAAATGGCCTGGTCAGGAAGTGGATGAATCCTTCCAGGGCTGAGGTGGTTATAAGAGCAGCACTCCGATCTAAAATTGACCAGTGGAAAAATTTAATAGTATGGTTTGTGAGCTTCTTTTTTCTTAATACCTTACTGCATTATCTTAAAAAAGTTGAATAAAATGCACCCTCCCATCTCCATAACCACAATTACAGTGAATTCCTAAAATATTTAAAACATAGACTTTAAGTATGCGTTCAATGGAAATTGGCTAGCATCAGGGAAATATGAAAGCTTTTAAAATAAACAGGAAATGGAAAGAGGCAAGGCGGGTTTTATTCTGCAATAAAATGTAAAGTGTATTATTTGAGAGACAATAGCCACAACTCATTCAGTGCCTGGACAGTATATGGCAGATTGGTTAAGCCCCAATATAAGGAGAGGCAAGGTGGGTTTCATTGTGAAATAAACATTACAGTGTATTATTTCATAGACAATATCCACCACATATACTTGTGCAGTGCCTAGTCTGTAGATAAGCAGCTTGGTTGGGACACAATACAAGAGAGAGAGACAAGCAGGCTTTCTCTTAAAATAGGAATTGCATGTATTATTTGAGAGAACATATTGTACATTCGCTAGACAGTGCAGCACCAGATTGTATGAAATCTACACTATAATCACCCTTAAGTCCAGTGGTCTGAGTCCCGTTTTGGCTTCTATTTATTTTTCTTTAGCACTTTTTTCCTTGGGGACAGCTGTTAAGATTTTATTGCTGTTGGGGCAACTGCTAAGGAAGCCATTGTGGGTGCATGCAGAAGAATATCATGTTAGGGCCAATTTCATTCAGGAGCCAATTGCCTATAATAATCTAGCGGAAATTTCCTAGGCTGGTTTGTCCCAGAGTAGCATATTCTCATCCATAATATCCTTTTTTAAACACACACACATATATATATATATATATATATATATATATATATGTGTGTATCTGTATCGAATGTGCCATGTGCAGATAAACCACTACATCATTCAAAGGCAAGCACATCTTCTATTCTTCTGCTTTGCGAACATTCATTTCTCTTACGTTCACTGACAGACGCAGCTCTTCTTAAATGACACGTGGGTTTTATGTCGTCCTATCAGGAGTGACTAGGCAAAACAGATGCAAAAGCATCAGGGATAGGCTGGCCCCTCCCATGGGGGCCGTCCTCACCTGAGCCTATAAAACCCCCTGCTGGCCAATAGCATTCAGTTTTGTTTGCCTAGTGCAAAGGAGTTGACTGGGTTCCCTTATGGGACCTGCGTTTTTATGCTTTTATTTTTCTCTATGAAGAAGATGAAGACTTCTATCAAGTAGCCGGCCTTGGCATAGAGCAGATATCACGAATCCAAAGCTTTGCCCTGCCCGGCCACCTCCTGGCGACCTACCCTAACCTGACAGGGCTGCGTCGCTCAGGGCCCGTTCCGTGCAGGCGGCCTGTGGCTGTTGCCACTTGGGCCCAGTGTCTGGCTTTTGCCTTTCCAGTGGCCTTGGCCAGCAGCAATCCTTCCCGGGACAAGGGGGGGGAAAGTCTGCTTCAGGTGGCTTCCCGCAACGCCCGTCGGACTGGTGAGTGGACCCCTCCCCCGCCTTAGGGTGTGGGGAGCAGCATCCAGGGCAGTTAAAAAATTTAGTGGTAGCTTTTCCCTGTCAGGGGTGCACCTGGTAATGGGTTGCCCCCCTCCCCCTCACCCCCCACCCTCAGCCCCCCCTGGCCTGCGGCGTCGCGCTTGTGATTCAAGGGGCCCTGGGCCTGTGCCGGTGTTCCTGCTGGGAACGTTCGTTCCCGCTAGGAGCGTTCGTTCCCGCTAGGAGCGTTCGTTCCCGCTAGGAGCGTTCGTTTGGATTGCAGTTTAGCCCCGCCGCCATTTTACGGTGGTTGGTTCGTGTTGCGCGGACACCATTTTCTCCCCGGTGGCGGTTTGTAGTATTGCGCCCCGTGTGTAACTGCGCACGCTTTCTCCTCAGAGAAGCGGCAACTGCAAGTGTGGTACAGTCCCCAGGCGCGCTTTTTTTCTCTCACAGCGCTGACAGGCTACAGGGATAGAAACAGCAGGTTTGGCTGGCTCTGTGGGTGATAGTATCAGTGGGCTTGTCCTCCCAGGCTCCCTGGTTGGTTTCAGGTGGTGGTGGTGACTACGTGGGGGGGCATCCCATTCAGGCCTATGTCTGGGGACGGCGACGCTGCGGCTATGGACCCTGCAGCGCCCTCTGATTTTGAGCCGGCAGAGCAGTGCTCCGCACAAGCCCCTGTGGTCACTTTGGACCTTTTGCAGGCTCTTTTTGTGGAATTCATTCCTAAGGTTACTGCTCCGGCCCCTGAGCCCCCCGCTAAGCACTTGGCCCCCAATGTCTCCTCAGGCGAGGATTCTGATCATGAAGTCGCCTCAGTTGTCACGGGGACCCCCGTGGAACTCTGAGGGTGAATTGGTCCTCTCAGATACTGAGGAGGACCAGGGGGCCTCAGTGGCGTGCAACAAGGCAATTGTAGCGGCGCTAATTGCTGACATTCGCCAGACTCTGTGCATTGCGCAGACTTCCACTTATGTCTGTGGGTCTATGAGGTCTCCTAAGTTCCCTAGGGCTTTTCCCTATGATCAATTTTTTGAACGGGCTGTTTTTAAGGAATGGGGCTCCCCCAAAAATTCCTTCACTTTGCCTAAACGTTTTGCAGTGCGCTATCCCTTTGAGGATGCTTTCCTTAAGCAGTGGGCTTCCCCTTCAGTGGACCCACCGGTGGCCTGTCTAAATAAGGCTACCACCCTTCCTGTGGAGGGTTCGCCCTCTTTTAAGGACGCGGCGGATCGTCACACGGAAATGGTGTCTAAGGCTATTTTTCAGGTAGCAGGTTTTGCTATGTGGCCAGCTCTGGCCTCAGCAATGTCAGCGCAGTCCCTTTTTGAGTGCCTCTCCTCAGTGTGCAAAAATTGGCGTTGCAATTGTGCAAGGAATGAGTTGCATAAGGTGCAACACGCGGTGGAAGGCCTCCATTATCTCTGCGACTCCCTGCTGGACATCATGTCCATGCTGTCCAAAATTTCAGCTTTTGCCATAATCATCAGACGGGTGTTGTGGCTGAGGTCTTGGTCGGGTGATCAGGCGTCCAAGAAACGCCTCACTGACCTTCCCTTCCAGGGGGGTCGTTTGTTTGGACCACAGCTGGACGAAATCATTAAGGATTTCACGGGGGGGGGGGAGAGTCTCTTTCTTCCGGAACCCAAACGGCGGGACTTTCGCCGGTGTCAGGGTCCCTCTTTTCCTGCGCAGAAAGTTTTTTCGTGCCTCAGGTACAGCCGGGGCGGGTTCAAAGTCCGGTAAAATCCCGGCTGGGTCTGGTAAGAGAACCTGGCAACGAAAGCCCGGAAAAGCGGAGGATAAGCCTTCCTCAGCGTGACGGGTTGCCCCCGCCCATATCTCGGGTGGGGGGCCGGTTATTGGAGTTTGTGGACTGCTGGACAGCTCACATCTCCGATCGGTGGGTCCTGGATGTGGTGTCCACCAGTTACCGGATAGAGTTGAAAGCTCTGCCCCCAGACAGGTTCTTTCCCTCAAATCTAAGACTTCCGCAGGGGCATCTGGAGGAACTGTTAAGCGCGGTCCAGTCCCTCGCGGACATGGGCGTCGTGGTGCCAGTTCCACTGGAGGAGAGGTTCTGCGGTTTTTACTCAAACCTCTTTGTGGTGCCCAAAAATGGCGGGGTCAGGCCGATTCTGGATCTCAAAGCTCTGAACTGCTTTGTCAAAGCACAGAAGTTCAAGATGGAGTCCATTTGCTCGGTCGTTGCTGCCCTGCATCAAGGGGAATTCTTGGCATCCCTGGACATCAGGGACGCCTATCTGCACGTTCCCATCTGCCAAAAACACCAGCGTTTTCTGCATTTCACAGTAGGAGCCCTGCACTACCAGTTTGTGGCCCTACCGTTCGGTCTGGCCTCAGCTCCCAGGGTGTTTACCAAGGTGTTGGCACCGGTCCTAGCTCTGCTAAGACAGAGAGGTATTGCAGTGGTAGCATACCTCGACGACCTGCTCCTGAGGGCAGAGTCGGTAGTGTCCTTGGAGGAGGACGTGAGAATCACGGCTTCTACACTAAGGGACTTCGGTTGGCTCATCAACCTGCAAAAGGGGGACCAGACCACCAGGTTTGCCTAGTCAGACAGGTCTCTTTCCCCTCTAAACAGGGTGGAACTGTCTTAGCGGAAGACGTCCTCGGCTCACACTGAGACCCGCATTCCATAGCGGAGCTTCCTGCTTTGGTACTCAGGGTTGTGGGCGTACGTCTTGGAATCCCTCCTGGAAGCCGCGTTGTCATCCCAGGCTTGGCGGTGAACGTCGGGGTTATCGAACGACCCTCCGTTCTTGTGGAAGCGGACGTGGCACAGATCTTAGTCTGGCTCCATAAGGTCCGCTGTACTCCCCCGATCGCTCCTGAAAACGTCCAACTACTCGGTTGGCTTCAGGGAATCACATCTTCGGCACTAAGAGTGCAGGAGGAGGTTCCTGTGATGGCTGAGACGGGAGTCCTCGTCCAGCAGCTCCATACGATGGTGACGTTATGGAGAGACAGAATCGTC
>BLSH010443592.1:0-15171 GCA_018402905.1 Glandirana rugosa | reverse complement strand
GACATTCCCTTGTCCCTTTTGTCGCAGAAGGTTGCCTTCTTAGTGGCTGTCACATCCGCACGGCGGGTGTCGGAATTGGCTGCCTTGTCCTGCAAGTCCCCGTACTTGATCCTTCATAATAACAAGGCAGTGTTGCGACTTCCACCTTCTTTCCTTCCAAAGGTGGTTTCTTCTTTTCATTTGAATGAGGATATTATCCTTCCTTCATTATGTCCTCACCCTAAACATCCTAAGGAATTTGAGTTACACTCTTTGGATGTGGTGAGGGCCCTGCGGGTTTATTTGAGTGCTACAGCTTCCTTTCGGAAGTCTGACTCTGTTACCCGGGGGCTCCAAACAGGGTTCGGCAGCCTCGTCGGCTACCATTTCCCGTTGGATTAGACAGACCGTGACCCATGCGTATGAGCTTCGGGGCAAGGTTCCCCCTTTTCCGGTCACGGCTCATTCCACCAGGTTGGTCAGTACCTCCTGGGCATTCAGGCACCAGGCTTCGGTGTCTCAGGTGTGCAAAGCAGCCACTTGGGCCTCAGTGCACACGTTTACTAAGTTTTACAAAGTTGATGTGTCGCCATCTGCGGATGCTGCTTTTGGCCGCAAAGTTTTGCGAGCAGCGGTGTGAGCGCGTTTGGCGCTCCCTGAGAGGGTTCTGTTGGGTACAGTTGTTGTTGTTGTTTGCCCACCCCTCTAGTTTTTTGGCACTGCTTTGGGACGTCCCCACGTGTCATTTAAGAAGAGCTGCGTCTGTCAGTGAACGTAAGAGAAAAAGGGATTTTATTATAACTTACCGTAAAATCCTTTTCTCTGAGTTCACTGACAGATGCAGCTCCCACCCCTCTGTTTTTTTGTTGCACTGCTTGTGACAAACTGAATGCTATTGGCCAGCAGGGGGTTTTATAGGCTCAGGTGAGGACGGCCCCCATGGGAGGGGCCAGCCTATCCCTGATGCTTTTGCATCTGTTTTGCCTAGTCACTCCTGATAGGACGACATAAAAACCCACGTGTCATTTAAGAAGAGCTGCATCTGTTAGTGAACTCAGAGAAAAGGATTTTACGGTAAGTTATAATAAAATCCCTTTTTTTTCCTCCCAGGCTCTCAAAGGCCAAATAAGTATTTTTATATTTATCTATTTAATTATAGTAAGTGCACTGGGGGCATAGCTGTATGAGGAAAGGTTTTAACTACAGGCTGTCCATCTGTTCACAAGGCAGGGGGAACGGCAGGCAGAAGCAAAAGGTTGGGGAGATTCCTACAGCTAGGAGGAAGGGTAGGCAGCAGCAAAAGGTTGGTTTGAATGTAAAATCCTTTGGTTAACGGCTTCCTGCCCTTCCCCAATTAGAGGGCATATTCCACTGTTGTCACCATTTAAGCTATTACATGTGATTTGACTTTAAAGGCATTCAGTAAAATGGCAGGTCTGCAGCCAGCAACAACTAGAAAATATTTCCTGTGAAAAAATAAATGCAGTCTGTTTTCACTGCAGTGCATGTGCACAGTATGTAAAAAGCCTTTCCTCTCCTACCCCCAAATTATCCAAAATACACAGTATTTTGCTCCCTATAAGAAATTCAGTAACATTTTCACATTTACTATAAAATACCTACCAGTGTGTAAAACCGCAACACTTATCTATTCCAATGCACTTTATTAGCAGCAAATCCAATGTTTTTCCTATCACAGCTAAAGCACATTTTGAATATGGCTGCTGGGAACCCACTCTTTTGTAGTGAGGGAGCCAGCTTATCCAAAAGGCCACTTATTGGCCCTTCCAAGATATCTGACCTAAGTTCACAGGTGGAACCGTGCATTATGGCTACTGTAGTAACTGTGCTGGGAGTCCATTTAAGGAGCTCAATCTCCTCTCCCACTCCATATACAGGTGGGCCAAAAATATAAAGCACCACATGCTGGTCCATGGAAGGGAGTAAGGGTTAATAGCAGTGCCCAATCAACCCATTACAATACAGGTGTGCCACAGATGTCCTGAAAAAACGTAATATCAACACGTTAGCTGTGTGCTCCTTCTCACACATCCCTGGTTAGGTTAGTAAGAGATTTCCTTTAGTTTAAAATTGGTGCACTGTGACAAACTATATCACTGGCCAACTGAGTGAGAGATGAGGGGGCGGACAAATTCTGACACTATCAGGAAGTGCAAGAATGGCCCAACATTCAGTGATCTGCTACTGATGGCTTGGTGCTAGGTTCCACAGCATAACTTTAGAGATCTAATGAAGTCTAGTCCTTGATGGGTTAATGTTTGGGCAGAAAAATGGGGACATACTCAATATTAGAGGGGGGGGTCATAATGTTATGGCTAATCCATGTATAGTTATATTTTGCCTGCTTAAAATCAACTTCTGAATCCAGATTGAACAGCAACTGCATTACAATAAGAGCATGCTCCAGTGGTTGCCATTTTCCCTAAATCAATGCATGTCACTTTCACTATGTCCACCCTTTTTTGGAGTTAAAATAAAACTTCTCTTTACTACAAATCTAGAAAACAAGTGGTTTAATTTACTAAAAGAGTCAAGACTTTTCAGACAACAAATTGTGTGAATATTCTCTTTAGTTATCCAATCATGTAAAGATGAAATAAGTAAACAGGAATTGGCTTGTTTCATAATTGGATAATTGAAGTTAATTTATGTTCTTAACCACTTCCCGACCGCCGTATGCAAAATGACGGCCGGGAAGTGGCTCAGTTATCCCGACTGGACGTCATATGACGTCCTCAGGATAACAAGCCGCCGCGCGCCCGGGGGGGTGCGCATCGCGGCGATCGGTGGTGTGGGAGGTCAGTCTGACCCCCCACAATACCGATCTCGGTAAAGCGATTCGATCCAAAGCACTTTACCATGTGACCAGCCGTGACCAATCAAGGCTGGTCACAGTGTAATACAGGAAAGCTGTTTATCGGCTTTCCTGTACTCAGGTCTGCAGACCTGAGGAGGGGAGAGCCGATCAGCTGCATCCCTGACAGGGAGGGTTTGTGCTGATGATTTATCAGCACAGCCCTCCCTCAGATCGCCACCCTAGACCACCAGGGAGCCTGCCCAGGGACCACCAGGGATGTGCCCACCCAGGACCACCAGGGAGCTGACCAGGGACCACCAGGGAGCCGATCTGGACCTCCAGGGAGACCCCCCTAGACCACCAGGTAAGTGACATACTGCCCAATGTGGATGGCACTCAGTGCCACCTTCAGATGCCACCCTAGACCACCAGGGAATGAGCCCCTATCAATGTATATGCCCACCAGTGCCCACCAGTGCCCCTATCAATGCATACCAGTGCCACATATCAGTGCCCACCATTGACACCTACCAGTGCCCACCTATCAGTGCCCATCAGTGCCACCTATCAGTGCCCGGTGCCGCCTATGAGTGCCAATCAGTGTTGTCTATTAGTGCCCATCAGTGCCGCTTAGCAGTGTCCGTCAGTGCTGCATATCAGTGCCCATCAGTGCTGTATATCAGTGCCACCTCTCAGTACCCGTCAGTGCTGCTTATCAGTGCCGCCTAACAGTGCTCATCATCGCTGCATATAAGTGCCTCATCATCAGTGCCGCCTCATCAGTGCCAATCAGTACTGCCACATCAGTGCCCGTCAGTTTTTTTTCAAAATTTTCGGTCTTTTTTTAATTGTAGCACAAAAAATAAAAACCGCAGGGGTGATCAAATACCACCAAAAGAAAGCTCTATTTGTGGGAACAAAAATGATAAATCTGTTTGGGTGCAGCGTCGCACGACCGCGCAATTGTCATTCAAAGCGCAACAGCACTGAAAACTGAAAATTGGTCTGGTAGTAAAGTGTTCTAAGTGCATAGTATTGAAGTGGTTAATGATGTCTTTTTTTTTTTTAATCAGATTTTATTAAGTATTTCAGCAAATACAGGAGATTGTTATAGACATTGAACATTGATGTTCGGTGGGAGATTAACTCCGAATTACGATACAGAATAAGAGATTTTTCAATTAAGGTGAAAGAGTAGAAGTGACCAAATGAAAAGGGAGATCAAGTGACCTCAAATATCTATAGTAATAAAAACTATGGACTGGATTGATCTCCTGCTGAAAATGAAGAGAAAGGGGGGGGGGGATGGGCAGGAGAGGGGGGGGCTGCATCTCTTTATACAGGGGGACGAGCAGGAAGTCCAAACACTTGACCCGTGGCACCTCTGTAGTAGGAAAACCTGTTATAGGAAGAGCTAGATGTCTCCTGAGGTTGGGTGACATTTAAGAAGTTGCTCCATCTTTTATAAAAGTGGTGTGTCGCAGTGGGGTGGTTAAAGTCTGTGAGAGTTTTCTCATTTTTTAGTTGTGTTGTCAGTTCTTGCTTCACCTTTGCAACAGTCGGAGGAGAGGACGAGGTCCAATTTTGCAGGATTGCCTTTCTGGCTGTGTAGAGGCACATTAGGATCCAGTCCTTGTGTTGGAGGCTCTGTTTAGGTGATTCCTCCTCTGACTGTTTGTTCCAAAAACCAAAGATCATTTGTAGGGGGTCTTTAGGTATCAGGAGATGTGTGATGGTGTAGATAAAAGAGATAATCTTGTCCCAGAAATTTGTGATATAAGTGCACGTCCAGAAACGGTGAGAGAGGGTGGGTCTGGGAAGGCTGCAGAGAGGGCATGTCATTGAGGAGGCGTTCTGGTTGTCTACGCAGAAGGGTCTGTAAGCCCGGTGGAGAATCTTTAGTTGTGTTTCTCTCCATTGTTCATTAGGAGATAATCTAATGGTTTTATTGTATCCTGAAAGGAGTTTGTCCATGAGGTCGGGGATTGCAAAGTCCTTTTCCCAGTTTTTGGCGGTAGTAGCATTAAGAGGAATTGTCTTTTTGGCAAGTAGGAGTTTGTATATTGCAGAAATGGAGTAGGACCCAGAGTCTATCATAGCGTCAATGGTAGAGGATTGGAATCTCTTCAATTTGTCTCTGCCTGAGGAACGAATAAAGTGGGCACATTGCCAAAAATTGAAGAGATGTGACTTTGGTAGAGAGTGCTTTTGGGCTATTTCTTTGAAAGAGAGGAGGTCACCAGTAACAGTGTTGCAGAGCGAGGAGAAGTGTGTTAATCCATGTTGGTCCCATAGTGTAAAGGCCTGGTGTTGCAAGCCTGGAGGGAAGTTGGGGTTCCCCTGGATTGGTAGATGTTTGGAGATGTTTAGTGGGATTTTAAGGATCTTTCGAGCCTCTCTCCAGGCTATGATTGTGTCCCGCAGCAGAAGGTTGTATTTGATGGTAGGCGGTAGCGATGACCATGGCGAAAGGAGAAGGGCTTTTAGTTGAAATGGGTGCGTCATTTCTGATTCTAGGGAGGTATTCGCATATCTTGAAGCATTTCTAGTCCAGTCCATTCCCACTCGTAGGAGGCAAGCCAGGTTGTATAGTCTGATATTGGGTAAGCAGGCGCCACCTCCGCGTCCGGGGAGGTATAATTTCGATAGTGCTATTCGTGGTCGTTTGCGTTGCCAAACAAATTTGGAGAGGTTTTTGTTCAGGATCTGAATATCCTTATGTTTGAGCAGGAGGGGAATTGTTTGTAAAGGGTATAAAAGGCGTGCAAAGCTGACCATTTTAAATAAATGGCACCTCCCCAGGAGCGAAAGCGGCAGATCCATCCAGTTTTCTAGCTCAAGGTTGATTTTTTGCAGCAAAGGTGGGAAATTCAAGGTGTATAGGGATGATGGCAGATTGCCAATTCTTATTCCTAGATAGGTGATGTGTGATTTGGCTACCATGAAGGGTGAGTGGGATATCCAGGTGCGTTGTGGGGAGTGGCCTATGGGGATTATTTCGCTCTTACTGTAGTTAATACGCAAGCCTGCATATTGTTTGAAGTCATTAAAGATTTGAATAATGGTGGGCATGTCTTTAGAAGGGTTTGCAGTGAATATGAGGACGTCATCAGCGAAGAGCGCGGAACGCAGTTCATGATGTCCTATTTGGATTCCATTGAGGGGGGCTATTGTGGTTAGGTATCTGGAGAGGGGTTCAATCGCCAGGTTGAAAAGGAGCGGGGACAGGGGGCAGCCCTGCCTGGTTCCCTTGAAAAGTCTGAATTCTTTGGAAAGGACTCCTGCCACCACCAGCCTGGCCGCGAGAGAAGAATACATAGATCGGATTAGTTGTACAAACTGACCAGAGAAATTCATCCGTCTCAGTGCAAGGAAGAGCCAGTCAAAGTTGACATTGTCAAAAGCTTTCTCTGCGTCCAGGGTGATGATGGCATAGTCCCCCTCCTTATGGTTATTGGCGTGGTCTAGAGCTGCTAGTACTTTCCTAATATTGAGTGAGGCTGTTCTACCCTTAACAAAGCCCGATTGCACCGGGTGTATTAAAAGTGGTAGAATGTCTGCTAATCTGGAGGCTATTATTTTGGAAAGAATTTTTATGTCTAGATTTAGGAGTGAAATGGGTCGATATGAACCAGGTTCCAGGGGGTCCTTGCCTTTTTTTGTGTATTAGTTTTATGATCGCTTGGTTACCCGAAGGTAAGTAAGGGCCTCCCTTCCAAATCCCATTATAGACTTGTAAAAGGGTGGGTTCTATCGACATGTGTAAGATCTTGAGGAGTTCTCCTGTGAACCCGTCCGGACCTGGGGCCTTGTTCGGTGCTAAGTGTTTTATGGCTAATGAGATTTCCGCATTAGTGATGGGGGCATTTAGTAACTCCAGATCTTCTGAAGAAATTTGGGGGAGGGTTAGGCTATCAAGGAAGCTTTCCGCTAGTGTGATATTGGTGTTGTCCGGGGCGTATAGGTTTATGTAGAAATTTGTCATAAGTTTGTTGATTTCCTTGGGGATGGTGGTGACGGTTCCCTGGGGGCTTCTGAGGGAGGTGACATGTGTGGGTGAGTAAGGTCCCCTGGCTAGCCTGGCCAAGAGTTTCCCTGATTTATTTCCAAATTTATAGAACTGTGCTTCTAAGTGTGAACGTTTGGTTAGTTCCAGCGTTTCCGCCCATGAGTCAAAGTCAGATTTGGCAGCATTCCATTCTGTTCTGTTTTGTGGGGAGTTATCATCGGACAGGTTTCTTTGTGCTAATTTCAGACGGTTGCTGGCCGCTTTGCATTTGGACTGTGAATGTCTTTTAAAGGAGGAGGCGTAAGAAATAATTTTCCCTCTGGGAAAAGCCTTGCCTGCATCCCAAAATAGGTTTGGGTTGTCTAAATGTTGTGCGTTGGCGGAAGCGTAATCCAACCAGGCTAGTTGGATATATTGCCGAAAATCTGCATTTTTTGAGAGGTAGTGGGGGAAGCGCCATATATGGGGATTGAGTTGGGATAGCGAGTCAAGGAAAGAGATGGAGATTGGGGAGTGGTCTGAAATCGCAATTCCGTGGATCTCTGCGTCTCTAACCATAGGTAGCAGTGAGTCTGTGCAGCATAGGTAATCAATTCTGGTGAAGAGGTTATGGGGGTAGGAGTAGAAAGTGTATTCCCTCTCCAGAGGGTGTAGGTGTCGCCATACATCGGTCATGTGAAGGGAGTCCAGGGTACTAGCAAGAGGGGTGGTTGTAGGAGTGTTAGGGGTGGTGTGTGGCTTTTTTGGGCATGATCTGTCGTCTGTTAAGTGTAAGATCGAATTAAAATCTACACCTAATATATGGGGAGAGCGTGGTGATTTCAGTATGTTTAAGGTCAGGTCCTGGTAAAAGGGGGGACCTGGTGAGTTTGGGGTGTAAATATTGGTGATCAGAATGTCTTTGCCTGCTAGGCATATTTGGACCGTGAGAATTCGGCCCTGCATCGTTGAAGACAAGGATAGTACTTCACAAGGGAGGGATTTATGTATTAGGATGGCTACTCCGGCTTTCCGTCCTATGGCGTCTGAGCCTATTACTGTTCCTACCCAGAGTTTTTTCATACAGTGTAGGTCGGATTGTGTTAGATGTGTTTCCTGAAGGAGTGCTATGTCTGTGCCTAGTCTTTTCAGATGTCTTAGGACTTTCATCCGTTTGATGGGAGACCTAAGGCCCTTTACATTCCAGGAGGTAACTTTTATGAAAGTGGCAGGTGGTAGGAGTTTGAGGCATGATATGTAGGTGTATAGGTGAAGCTCAGGATTGGTGGGAGAGAGGTGTGCCAATGGGGGTAACTTTTGTGTTTTTGGAGCAAGTGTGTGAGTTTCCTGAGGTGCAGATAGGGGGGTGTAGGGGGGACAAGGGGAGAGAGGGGGGAGTCAGGGGTTAAAGTCATGACTGCAAGGATTAACAAATAAAATATCCAAAACACAATGTGTCTATGCTTCGCTTTTTTCCGCATGGGCTCGCAGACTGTAATTGCTCCCTACCGCCGGCCAGAAAGCAGTTATGATCTGAGGACCCAGGGGGGGACTTCATTACTGCCGGATATAACTGGTCAGGTGGCTAGATGTAGGTGGCGGGCATATTTGTCTATGGTGGAGCACATGCGGAGGTACAAAAGCAAGGCATGAAGGAGAGACATAAGTTATAACAGGCAACTGTCAGTATAAGCAAACTCAGAAAAACATACCAAGTTTTGGTTCTGGTGAGCGACCAGAATGTGGAAGGTGGCTTTGGAGAGGGGCTGTAATGCAGGTGACGGTGCTAACGTCTTTCGCATAACTGACCTGCAATGCCCAGTAGAGAGTAGAGCATAGCCATAGGGGAGTTGGATAACTCAACGGGGCTCCTCCGCTTGATGGGCTTCAGAGGGTTTTAGGTGTTTTGGTGAGTCTTTTCTCGGGCTACGCTGGTTTAGGGATCTGGGTATTGCTGAAGCTCTCTGTGGTTTCCTAGGTTGTTGCTCCGAGTCAGAGGTGAAGGAGCGTAGGAATTTTTCTGCTTCCTGTGGCTCGTGGAAAGTAAGCTGCTCTCCATTGCTGGACCTGAGACGCAGGACTGCTGGGAATGCCAGGGAGAATTTCATCTGGCGTTGATGTAAAGCGGTGCATATATGCTGAAATGCTTTGCACTTTTTTGATACTTCAAGGGAATAGTCAGTGAAGATTAGCATTTTTACTCCGTCTATCAGAAGGGGGTTTGCTTGTCTATATTTCATCAAGATGTCCGCCTTGTCAGCATAATTTAAATATTTGGCTATGATTGTCCGATTGGTCGGATTGCAGGGCCCCTATGCGGTGGGCGCGCTCCACTGTGCAAGGCCTAGGTACGCCTAGAGCCTCTGGGATGCGTTTGGCGCAGAAGTCCATGAGGGCTGAGGGCTGGAGGGACTCTGGTACTCCTACAAACCGTAGGTTACTCCTCCTCGACCTGTTCAAGGTTGTCGAGCTTGTCCAGTATGAACTGGTTGGTTTTGGTGTGTGCCTGCTCCGTCATGTGGCATTGATAAAGTTTGCCTTCTATGTTAGCAATCCTATGTTCCACCTCTGATATGCGTGTTTTATGTTCTCCCAGTTCTTTCTTGAGTTGTGTCATGCCCTCACTGAAAGCTTTCTCTACCGTGTCTTTTATGGTGGGTGCTAAAATTGCTGCTACTGCTTGGGCTATTTTTTCATAGGTGTTTGGGTCACCTAAGTGAGCAGATGAGGTTAAATTGCTCACCTCCATGTCAGCAGAGGCCGCTGCCGGCGCGCTCTCCGTGTAGGCCGCATCCCCGGCCTCGATTTGCGGCTGGGCCGGAGCGACTCGCGGGCCGCTTTTTCCAAGGTAGCGGTCCATCCCTGGTGGAAGAGGGGATGTTAGGGGAGCTGCCTGTGTGGTTAGGTGTCCCTTTTGGTGCCCTGGGGAGGTTTTATATGCAGTTTTTTCGGTCGTGGAGCTGAAGCAGAGAGCTGCTACTCCATACGGCGCCGGAACCGGAAGATTCAATGTTGTCCTTTTAATCTTCTACACAATAAAAACTATATTTTTTACCTTTATACTTCTTCTTACCATTATTCTGCCCTTAAAGTCCAAGGGGGTTCTAATTGGGGCTATAGCCATCTTGCTTATCCTCTACACCTGTTTGCATATTTACAGGGATGTTGGCAGAATATCCCCTTCCCACTAACACTCCACAACATTTGCTTCTTCTTTATTTTCTTAATGTTATTGTCTGAATATTTTCAACTCCTTTAGTAAATCAGCCTCCACTAGTCTGAGCCATAGTGTTGGGAATCAGCAGCTGAGAGACAAGATATATGTAGCTACACCAAGAAGGCTGGGACCAGACCATGTGCAGTATGTATATATTTAAAGTGAGATTTATTTACAGTGAATGAAAATATTCACACACTAGCACACTGCATGAAAAGCAAAACTTAACTTTATGTATACAATTGTGCAAATGAGAAACACATAAGGCAGGGGAGAGCTGGGAGCTAAGGGGGAAAACAAACCTGGGATGGGAACAAGGCAGTAGGATACTGGATGCAGGGCAAGGACAAGAGTAAATGGCTACAGAGTTAGGCAGCAGCACGACAAACAGGGTACAAAGCAGAAGCAGCCAAAACACTGAGGCAAGGAGCAGTAGTAAAGGTGGAACTTAAGTACCCTCCCAGCAAGTGTGGTCAGGTGGAGCTGATCGCTGGAATCTGCTCTGTGCTGAGAGACACCTGCTGGTTGACACTAAAACTGTAGTTTTTCGCCCAGAGCTACACAGTGCCACCAGCAGTTGACCTCGGTCCTAACACCTAGTTAGAAGCTACATATTTTAACGTGTTAGGTTGTATAAACTAATCAATAGTTGAAGGTGCTTTTGAAAAGAAAAAAGTCACCTGGCAAAGAAACACATAGAAGAATAATCAAGCATCATTCATGTGTTGTGAGACACATTTTAGCTCCCATTGCCAATTGTATTCTGAGAACATTATATCCCTGCACAATTTAACATTCCTAATGATCTTCTGCCTCAGTAGAACTTATTTTGGCAGTGAGTTCTATAAAGACAATGACACCACAATCACTCAGATAATGATCAGTATTAGAAGGTTTTTTGTTGACTTACATAAATAGTCATTATATGTAGATACATTTAAATAAGGTTTGCTTACCAAATGTATCTTTAATCAAATCCTTAACGTTATTATTCTGTTTCTGATAAACCTCTGACTTTTTCTCACAGCAGATTATTATTTTCTCATGCTTTTGATTGAGTGTTTTTACACAGGTCTTCTAGCATTGCAACATTACTTTTCTTAGGTATAATTAACTTCTTGCCGACCGCCATCTGACGGCGACTTGGTGGCACTCTTGCTCAAATCGCCGTCACATGACGGCGGCTGCGAGATCGCGCCCAGTGAGCGCACGCGCCGCCAGAGGCGCGCCCGCGCACTGTGTCCGGGGTGGGCCAGGGAGCGGGTGCGGCGGCTTTGATTGCCGCCGGCTACCCGTGATGCCCCCCCGGAGTGAAAAAACGGAGGCCTGTGTAAGTAAACACGGACCTCCGTTCTGTGAGGGGGGGGGGAGGGCTGTGATCACAGCCTTCCTCTACACGGAAGCTGTGATCGCTTTCCTTCCCCTGCTAGGACAGCCCCCCCAGTTAGAACACACCCAGGGAACACAGTTAACTCTTAGAGCACCCCCTGCAGGTTAACCCCTTCACTGCCAATGGCATTTACACAGTAATCAGTGCATTTTTATAGCATTGATCGCTGTATAAATGCCAATGGTCCCAAAAAAGTGTCAAAATGGTCCGACATGTCCGCTGAAATATTGCAGTACCGCTAAAAATCGCAGATCGCCACCATTACTAGTAAAAAAAATAAAAATAAATAAATAAAGACACCAGAAATGAATTCTCATCATCCGTAAACGCGACCACTTTTGCGCAACCCAATCAATAAACGCCGATTGCAATTTTTTTATCGCAAATATGAGGAAGAATATAAATCGGCCAAAACCGATGAAAAAAAATGTTTTTTTATATTTTTTTTTGGATTTGTATTTGAGCAAAAAGTAAGAAATTTGGGGTTTTTTTGCAAAATTGTCGCTCTTCTTTTGTTTATAGCGGTGATCAGAAATGACGCAGCTGTGATCAAATACCACCAAAAGAAAGCTCTATTTGTGGGAAAAAAAGGACGCAAATTTCGTTTGGGTACAACGTCGCACGACCGCACAATTTTCAGTTAAAGCGACGCAGTGCCGAATCGCAAAAAGGACTCTGGTCCTAAAGGGGGAAATCCTTTTGGGGCTGAAGTGGTTAAAGAGTACACTATTTTTTTTTTTTTGCAAGATAATACATTTCAGAAAGCTGTGGACCATATGGTCTAAATGGTAGCTTTTTACTTATTAAACTTTAGTCTGATGTGTCTTTTTAGAAATGTACTTTATAGATTCAAAAACTTATCATAAATATGCATTTATTTACAAATGATATATAGGTGCTTTTTATGTGTTACTACATAAACAAATACAATGGTTAAAAATAGAAAATGTTTACATAGAAAAAAAAAATGTAAAAAAGTGAATGCAGGAATGAGGGAATGATTTGGTAAATAACCTGTGACTGTTCACTTCAATTATCCAATCATGTGCAGATGAAATAAGTAAACAGGGATTTGTTTTCCACATGACTGGGTGATTGAAGTGAGTCTTCACAAAATTGTTTCAACATTCCTAACTTTCTAAGCTAATCAGCCTCTTTTTAGGCCCTGTTCACATTGGTGTGCTTTTGCCGTGCTAAAATGTACCTTTCAAGAGCAACAAAAGAGAATGAAAAAATGGTCCCATTTAAATCTTATGCAGCGGTTTACATGACTGCGATGGAGGCGTGCTGCATTTTTAAAAGTTCTGCATGTGGCATCTTTTGTCCCCTGTTTCAAATGTGTACCAAAAAAATGCACCTCCCATAGAATTTAATGGGAATGCATCAAAAATGCATCAAAAAGGTACTGTGGTGCATTTTTGGTGCATTTTTTGAGTCATGTGTCAATCTTTCCTCAGTTGGTTAAGGATGAAAATGCATGAACAATGCATCTAAAACATACGCGTTGTGTTAATTCAACACATAAAAATGTGTTAAAAATGTATACTGCAATTTTAAAAGTGTGAATGGGCCCTTAAAGGAGTTGAGAATCTTCACACAATAAACTGAAAAAAGCTAATTCCTGTATACTTTGAATACCCAATCATGTGCAGATGAAATAACAAAATAATTTTTTCCCATAATTGAAAACTGAAGTTAATATACACATAATTTTTTCTCAGCTTGTTTAGTAAATGAGCCTCTTTGTGTGAATTAAACAATTCTTTGATTTGAAGCATACGCACTAAAAGAGCATTATAGCAATGTAATTATGAAAAAAATAGTGTTTGCATTCACCATTTACATGGCCTAAAATTAAACCTATAATAACAAGAATGTTATGATGTATTTATGCAGGAAGTCTGTAAAGCCCAGTTTGCAGGCATTATTCATACAATAGCCACTTACAGTGCTCCTGATGCATTGGTACATGGGATATGAGTGTCAAAATATAATTTATTTGCTACAGGCTACAAACTCCATTTTGAATCCCCAAAGTTTATATATCTCCATTTTGATGATTCAAATATAAGATTGGTGAATCTTCAGAAGTATCAGAATGTATACTATATTGTCAAAAGTATTGTGACGCCTTTCTTTACATCCACATGAACTTTAATGTCATCCCAGTCTTAGTCCATAGGGTTTAATATTGAGTTGGCCCAAACTTTGCAGCTATAACAGCTTAAACTCAATCAACCATATCTTTATGGACCTTGATTTTTGCACCGGTCCAAATCATTTGGAGAAGGGGGGATTATGGTGTGGGGTTATTTTTCAGGGGTTTGGCTTGGCCTCTTAGTTCCAGTGAAGGGAACTCTTAAGGCGTCAGCATACCAAGAAATTTTAGACAATTTCTTGCTTCCAACTTTGTAGGAACAGTTCGGGGATGTCCCCTTCCTGTTTTAACATGACTGTGCACCAGTGCACAAAGCAAGGTCCATAAAGACATGGATGAGCGAGTTTGGGGTGGAGGAACTTGACTGGCCTGCACAGAGTCCTGACCTAAATCCGATAGAACATGTTTGGGATGAATTAGAGTGGAGACTGTGAGCCAGGGCTTCTCATCCAACACCAGTGCCTGACCTCACTAATGTGCTTCTGGAAGAATGGTCAAACATTCTTATAGACACACTCCTAAACCTTGTGGATAGCCTTCCCAGAAAACTCAATATTGAACCCTACAGACTAAGACTGGGATGCTATTGAAGTTCATGTGCATGTAAAAGCAGGTGTCCCAATACTTTGACAATATAGTGCATATATGTATAGCCATTTATTTTTTAACTTTCAAGTAGTAAAGAATAAAAACCAGATTTCAGGTTATTTTTTGCTCTGCAAAATTTTCCTTTACTTCCTGTCCCAGAAATGCAACAGGAAGTTGCCAGAACAGGCGTCTCATTTGACTTATTTATTCTCACTTCTTGTTCTGGGAACAAAAAACTAAAAAAGAAAATATTGAATTTCCTCATTTTTTTTTTTTTTTGGTGACAAGGGTTACCAATACAAAGAGATAGGTGGCTCTCCCTAATGGGGACACAGACAGAGATACAAACTTGACAGAGGGTCTAAACCTTTCCCACTGCTTTAACAACTAAAAAAAAATGTTCTGCCTAGAGATACACGTTGACTTTAAACATACAAAGTATACAAACTTAACCTAATGCTGGGGACTTAAACAGCTGCCCACATGGTGGGTGTGCTGCAAGGCTGTGGAAATAAAAAAGCTACTGCAAAAAAATCCATCAGCTAAATAGTCTTTCCCTTTAAAGTGGTTGTAACCCCTCCACATAGCCAGTGAAGTGAACAGCATTAGATGATACACAGAGATGATACAAATCTCTCTGTATAAGTTTTACATCTGCTGTCTTCTTCTGTATGTATCCTTTAGAAAGTGCAGATTATGTTAACATTTTCTCTTCCTGGTTACCTCTGGGAGTGGATCATTCTAATACATCCAAGACAGCTGATTGAAGGAAAGGCACACACCCCCTCTCCGCAAAGGAATGCACATAACTCTGCTCTTAGACAACAAGCAGTGTGCTAATCTATTTGTAGCAACCTCCCCATCACACACTTCTATCTACCATCTCAGAGAAAGTGTGACAACTTATCAGGCTGATAGGTATGTGTAAGGCAATATAGCTTAAGACTTCATTTTGTGTCTAAATGACGATTATATGAGATGAAATGTATTCGTGCTGAAGGCAGCACTTTTGAGCTGTTGTTTTTAACTTGCA
>BLSH010443510.1:364693-377504 GCA_018402905.1 Glandirana rugosa | reverse complement strand
TTCTGCTATCTGTCCTCAGAGCAACAGCACAGACAGCAGTAGTAAAGTAATCTATCTCAGGATGCAGGATCAGGTCTTAAAATGGCTAAAATCTGTCCCTCACGCCGTCAGCTACCTTTCCCTATACTAACCCAAGGAGCATGTGACTGCAGCACTGTGACTCCAGCTTATAAAGAGGCTGGGTCACATGATGCACTGGCCAATCACAGCCATGCCATTAGTAGGCATGGCTGTGATGGCTTCTAAGGGCAAACCAGTGAAACGCTTGTTGATTGGCTGCCCTGCAGCTTCTCAACACGTGGAATAAAATAGCAGAACCCCGGACCGAACCCGAACGATTTTTGAAATGTCCGGGTCCGGGTCCGTGCCACGGACACCCGAAAGTTCGGTACGGACCCGAACGTTACAGTCCGGGTTCGCTCAACACTAAATAATACAACAACACAACTCTAATACAGGGTACAAAGCATTGTTCCTCTGTAACAGGAGGTACTTAAACAAGGACATTCATGGCAGAATCACCAGATATTCTATTAGATTGATTTTGTCACTATCTGAAAAACACTCCATAAAGAACATAATAAATATTTCTCTCTTTCGCTGTCCATGCTGCTAGAAGAGAAATTGTCAGAATCCAACACTTCTAGTAGTTTCAAATTCCTTAATACACTGTTCTACTCAGAGGTTCCACCTGCCAATGTCCACATCCCTACCAGGCACCAGGAGATTGACACTCCCAGAAGTGGCAGTTTCTGAAGAGACTTCAAGTGGCAATTTTCTTAGATTACAGTGGCATTCAACAATGCAGGCAGTGTGAGATGGAAGTATTTGCTTTCTTTTTTTCAGATAGATTTATTTTCGGTGATTTAGCATAGCACACAGTAACAGTGCTAGAACAGGATCAACCAGTGCCCAGGGTGAAAATTCCCAACTATGCCCCCCCATCACCCCCTGTCTTCATCAGTTGGGATCTATAGTACTAGCACTACAGTGTCACTTATTCCTGTCTGACAGTTGCAAGGTGCAACAAAAAAAAATGTTGGGCAGCCGGCCAGAACCCAGTGTGGACCACAAACCCACAACCATTGGTGGAGACAATGGACCTGACCACTGCAAACATTATAGCTCTTCTGCTCGGGCTCCTCCTGTCAAGTAGGAAAGCCCCCAGCCATCAGAGCAGGTCAGTAAAGACTTGAAAGGTTGAGGGTGTATGTGGTTCTATACCATGCTTACTGTTTATATCCCCTGGGAATTTTATGGTTGTGATTTTCAATATACTTCAATAAAAATATTGTACCAGAAAGGATGAGGGTGAACGCTCAGATTAGTTGAATGTTCTCTATGGCTGCTGCCTCATGGCTTCCCTCATCAACACATAAAGACACTGCTCCTAGAGCAGCTAGACCTCCTGTCCCCCAGTCCCGGCCTTGCACAATTATAAAGGTCAGCATGAGAAACGACAGAGCACAAAGGGAGACAGAGGAGAACAACACTCTCAGAAGTGTCAATTTTCTAGTAAACTTTGGGGATTATTCTTTTTCAATGGAGAAGACATTGAAAGATACAGGCAGCAGGAAAGTTTTTCATTTTTTTGGAAAGGAGTAGCTTCTTTAATGTTTGGATCGATGATAGATTTTATATTGTGAATTTTTGTGGAGCAGTCTAAACATGACTTTTTGAAAATTGCTCTGCACATAAAAGCCTAAAGGAATCCTCATTGTGTAGGGGTTAAGTAGTAATTCTTTGTTGTTGTTTTATATTCACATTGCACAGTGCGAGCTTTCTCTGTATATTTCTGGACATGAGGTTAGAGCCAGTGATACTGCTTCCAGTCAGGTACTCATGCTGATAGTGTATTGTATGTCTGTCACACCATATAACCACCTTTACTTTCCCGCTGATTTCCCAGCAATACTATTCTAAGCACCAGAATTTCCAGCAGAGGTAATCATTGTTGCCTCATAAATTATGCTTGCGTTTCATTCTCTCACACTGGGATTAAATCCTCATAACATTTTCACAACCGATGAAGACAATACCCTTTTCTAGATAATACTCAAAAATTATGTTTTCTTAGGAAATTATGATTTTATGAGTATTTGGAATTTGCTGAAGTCAAGTCATTGGTTTTTACCACAATAATTTATTTACAGTTTATAGGTGCAGGAGTTTAATAAATATAATTCTGACACTAAGACTTTTAAAATTTAATTTTGGTGTTATCATGGCTATACGTGGAACCAATTTGTGATGAACTGGACTAAATTAATTTTGCGGGTGGTTCTTTCAGCCTCCTCCTATCTGACAACCCTCAAATGATAAATCAAAGAAGCTGGATGGAAAATGAATGGCTGAACAGTGCCTGCTGTATAACACACACCCACTGGTATGCATCGTAAAGGGATGTTATAATGCATCATTTCAATGTATTGCACCTTTTTTTCTTCATTAATTTGTCACAAAATATTTTATTCCACTCTATGCACCGCAGTGCATTGCGTGCAATGACATGCGTTGTGTACTTAAATTGCAACTCCACTTTTGTTGAGAAAAAAACTTTCCACCCTGGGTGATTTAAGTACATTGCAAGGATTTTAACAAACTTTGTTGCATAATCCAACCTTTTGTTATTCTGAAGAAATCCCTGTGTGTTTCTCTGTGCCCATGTGCTGTGAGTCTAATGGGAGTGTTTTCCTAATTATCAACCAACTGTGACAGCTGCAGGGCCCTAATGAGGAAAGCTGCTGGGCCTGCATCCCTTTAGACGTGATTTCCTATTGGGAGTATCTCACCAAAAATTACATTTTGTTCCAGGGGATACAGAAAATCGGACTTGCATCTTAGTGCAGAGTTTTGGGGAAATCGGTGAGCCAATCACACAAATAGGAAATGTTGTTTCTGGGGAGTGTTCAGTATACATTCTGTGTACAGAACATCTACAGGTAGCCATATTGCATTGCATTTTCAGAAAATTACAGTGGCTGCAGATTGAAAAGGAAAAGTAATTTTCTATTAACATTCAATCACAATATGACTTGAGTCGCAATTGTATATGCTATATTGTTTTTTCTTTATTTGCTATTTCTACTTACCCTTTAAAATGCAGATTTGCTACATTTTTATGCAGTGCACCAAAAGGCACCCTTATGCTGTGAACAGGATAGCTCAAAAAACAGGTGATTCGAGCCTACGCACGCATGCACGCCTGTGATTCCAGCTGACCGAGGGAGAGAGAACGGCCTGACGAGTCCCCTTAGATAAGGGGAAATTATTTTCCTTTCCTTCCTGAAGAAGCTGGTGTTGACATGTGAAACGTGTTGAATATGGATATCTCATTTCTACTTCTTTATTTACAATAAAATAGTCTCTATTTGCATATGCTGTATGGTTTGCTGCAGGATTGAGTTTTGACATCCCTAACCTTGATGAATGTGGCATCGGTTGGACATGTTTGTCTCCATTTCCCCTGAGGGGCCCTGGCTGGGTTAGGCCGACTGCTTTAATCCAGCTTACCTCTGGTAAGCATTTAATCTCACTTGTGGAGGCACTTTTTGTGATGTTATTTCATCATCATCTTCTGGATCACCACTATATATTTATAGACTGTTCATACTTATAGACAATGGTGAAAACTACCATCATATGTAATGTGTGACACACATGTTTTGAGGTTACAAGAAGCCATACCTTCGGTGGTCACGGACTGTTCACCTGGTACTTTTATTTACCATCTTACACTTGCTCATCCAGTGTACTTCAGTTTGGTATATACATCCACCATTTTATCCATTAATTAGTTAAATTTATTTAGCGTGGCCGTTTTTGTAGGCTCTGCTGGGATATATGTGTTGCATGTCATTAGGCTGCAGCTCTGATATGGATTTCTCTTATTAGCGCAGTTTTTTCCTTCCAAACAAGCTCAAAAATCATGCTGATGAATGCAGCTTAACCACTTCAGCCCCGGAAGGATTTCCAGCTTTAGAACCGGAGCCCTTTTTGCGATTCGGTGCTGCGTCGCTTTAACTGACAATTGCGCGGTTGTGCGACGTTGTACCCAAACGAAATTTGTGTCCCTTTTTTCCCCACAAATAGAGCTTTCTTTTGGTGGTATTTGATCGCCTCTGCGTTATTTCTGATCGCCGCTATAAACAAAAGAAGAGCGACAATTTTGCAAAAAAACCCAAATTTCTTACTTTTTCCTAAAATACAAATCCAAAAAAAAAAATATAAAAAAACATTTTTTTTCACCGTTTTTGGCCGATTTATATTCTTCCTCATATTTGCGATAAAAAAAATCGCAATCGGCGTTTATTGATTGGTTTGCGCAAAAGTGGTCGCGTTTACGGATGATGAGAATTCATTTTTGGGGTTTTTCATTTTTTTTTTATTTTTTACTAAAAATGGCGGCGATCTGCGATTTTTTGCGGTACTGCGATATTTCAGCGGACATGGTGGACCATTTTGACACTTTTTTGGGACCATTGGCATTTATACAGCGATCAGTGCTATAAAAATGCACTGATTACTGTGTAAATGCCATTGGCAGTGAAGGGGTTAACCTGCAGGGGGCGCGCTAAGGGTTAACTATGTTCCCTGGGCGTGTTCTAACTGTATGGGGGATTGCCTATCTGGGGAAGGGAAGTGGTCACAGCCTTCATGTAAAGGAAGGCTGTGATCACAGCCCTTCCCCCTCACACAGAGCGGAGGTCCGTGTTTACATACACGGACCTCCGCTCATTTGCTCCGGGGGGGCCATCGCGGGTGGCCGGCGGCAATCAAAGCCGCCGCACCCGCTCCCTGGCCCTCCCTGGACACAGTGAGCGCGCGGGCGCGCCTCCGGCGGCGCGCGCGCGCTCACTAAACTCGTTCCCGCAGCCGCCGTCGTATGACTGCGATTTGCGGGAACGAGCCACTTTGCCGCCGTCAGATGCCGATCGGCGGTCGGCAAGTGGTTAATGCACCTTTCTGTGAGCAAGCATTAAGGTAAACGTCACGAATAATATTAATTTACCATCCTACACTTTTATAACCTTTTGCATATTTTAGAATATGCATGGGCGTGTCTGTTCATTGCAGCCACAGATTAATTATACTAATCTTAATATTTTTCACGTTCATTTTAAAATGAAGTGTAGACCTGGCCTATAGCCATTCAAACCTATCATTATTTTGTATGATGATAATAATTACTTTGGTGACACTTACAGTATCTCAAAAAAGTGAGTACACCCCTCACATTTTTGTAAATCTTTTATTATATGTTTTAACGCAAAAACACTGAAGAAATTACACTTTGCTACAATGTAAAGTAGTGAGTGTACAGCTTGTATAACATTGTAAATTTGCTGTCCCCCCAAAATAACTCAACACACAGCCATTAATATCTAAACCTCTGGCAACAAAAGTTAGTACACCCCTAAGTGAAAATGTCCAAATTGGGCCCGATTAGCCATTTTTCCTCCCTGTTGTCATGTGACTCATTAGTGTTACAAGGTCTCGGGTGTAAATAGGGAGCAGGTGTGTTAAATTTGGTGTTATCACTCTCACTCTTTCATACTAGTCACTGGAAGTTCAACATGGCACCTCATGGCAAAGAACTCTCTGAGGATCTAGGCTAAAAGAAGATTGCCAAGACCCTGAAACTGAGCTGCAGCATTGTGACCAAGACCATACAGTGGTTTAACAGGATTCGTTCCACTCAGAACAGGCCTCACCATGGTCGACCAAAGAAGTTGAGTGCACATGCTCAGCATCATATCCAGAGGTTGTCTTTGGGAAATAGATGTATAAGTGCTGCCAGCATTGCTGCAGAGGTTGAAGGGCTGGGGGTCAGCCTGTCAGTGTTCAGATCATACGCAGCACACTGCATCAAATTGGTCTGCATTGCTGTCATCCCAGAAGCAAGCCTCTTCTAAAGATGATGCACAAGAAAGCCCGCAAACAGTTTGCTGAAGACAAGCAGACTAAGGACATGGATTACTGGAACCATGTCCTGTGGTCTGATAAGACCAAGATAAACTTATTTGGTTCAGATGGTGTCAAGCGTGTGTGGCGGCAACCAGGTGAGGAGTACAAAGACAAGTGTGTCTTGCCTACAGTCAAGCATGGTGGTGGGAGGGTCATGGTTTGGGGCTGCATGAGTGCTGCTGACACTGGGGAGCTACAGTTCATTGAGGGAACCATGAATGTCAACATGTACTGTGACATACTGAAGCAGAGCATGATCCCCTCCCTTCAGAGACTGGGCCGCTGGGCAGTATTCCAACATTATAACGACCCCAAACACACCTCTAAGACAACCACTGCCTTGCTATAGGAACTGAGGGTAAAGGTGGTGGACTGGCCAAGCATGTCTCCAGATCTAAACCATATTGAGCATCTGTGGGGCATCCTCAAACAGAAGATGGAGGAGCGCAAGGTCTCCAACATCCACCAGCTACATGATGTCATCATGGGGGAGTGGAAGAGGACTCCAGTCGCAACCTGTGAAGCTCTGATGAACTCCATGCCCATGAGGATTAAGGCAGTGCTGGAAAATAATGGTGGCCACACAAAATACTGGCACTTTGGGCACAAATTGGACATTTTCACTTAGGGGTGTACTCACTTTTTTGCCAGAGGTTTAGACATTAATGGCTGTGTGTTGAGTTATTTTGAAGGGGCAGCAAATTTACACTGTTATACAAACTGTACACTCACAGCTTTACATTGTAGCAAAGTGTAATTTCTTCGGTGTTGTCACATGAAAAGGTATAATAAAATATTTACAAAAATGTGAGGGGTGTACTAACTTTTGTGAGATACTGTATGTGTTTTGTGCGTTGTGTGTTTGTGTGTTTTCTGTGTTTAGAGACAGCCAACAAATTATATAAAAGCAATAAGATATAAGATACTTGGCTTAAAAGAGAAGTGTGGGAATTAAAAAAAAAGCATACAGCAGTCAGTCACTGCTCTGTGCTCTGCTCCTCTAGTGATCACTGGAGTGCCAGACTGTGGAGTGGGCAGGACCAGCTGGCTCTGGCTCTCAGCGGCATGCTGAGAGGCTAAGCCTGTTGTCATTCAGGCATCTGAATTGATCCTGACATTATTCTCGGGATCCCTGTAGAGCCTGGACTGGCTCTACAGTCCAACCCCCGCATTTTTGCATTTTTTGCTATATACGTTTAGATGCTTTTAAACAGCCTGGTAGGAGTATGTATCATGTGTGCGCTGTAATATGCGTTTTCTCTATTGGTCTTTACAAGCAGCACCATGCGTTTGGTAGGGTGTTCCCCCCAAATATGTATTTTTTGTATGCTGAGAGGTCCTGACCAGACCTTTTGGGCTGGAGAACCCCATCCTCCTTAATTACCCCCAATCAGTGTCCACCTGATCCATGGGATGTGTCCTCTGGTCTCCCATAAAGAGAGGCGTTGGCTTCCATGGTTTATGAGATAGGAGCATTCACTCCAAGGATAGTGTAGGACCCACTGGTAAAACGGGGTACTTTGTAGCAGTCAGTGGGCTTAAGCACTTCATGGCCATTTAGTGTGACCAAACCCCTGTATTTTTGCATTTTTTGCTATATACGTTTAGATGCTTTTAAACAACCTGGTAGGAGTATGTATCATGTGTGCGCTGTAATATGTATTTTTGTCTATTGGTCTTTACAAGCAGCACCATGCGTTTGGTAGGGTGTTCCCCCCAAATATGTATTTTTTTTATTTTTTGGACTGGCTTTGTGACATCAGCTGATTGTGGGCTTTAGCCCGCTATTGGCAGAATATAGGTCACAGGAGTGCAGAACTAAGTGAACTCCTGTGGTCCACAGGCATGAATGGCCAAAAGAGCTTTGGCCATACTTCTCCTTTAAGGAACATATGTTTTGTTGCTGAGTCACTATAACATCTAAGCCATCTGCATACAGGGTACGAGTAGTCCTGTTTTTGTGATCCAGAGAAAATATGAGCTTTTTGATCATTCCTCATTTGATCATTCTTAATAAAGAGGTCCCTTTCAATTTCCTATAAAAAAACAAGTCCGTTATGGCATCGTCTGAAAGTTTAACAAAAGCAAAGTCAGTAGTCAGAAATAGCATGATATATCCTTTCTGAATTGTAGCAAACCAGTTTCTTCTCGTTCAGTTTGAATGATTTATTTGTAGCCCAGTCTGTCTCACTGGCAAGAAAAGAGTTCAGTGTCTGGGCAGCAGAGGAGATACAGAGGCACAGCTGCAAAGAGAGGCTGCTATTACAGGACTGAGTACAGTCAGTGTAAAGCCCATCCTCCATCCACTAGAGTGCATCCTGAGGATTTGGACTGCTAGAGGCTATGGGAACAAGTGTGGAGGATTGTCAGTGAAGTACAGTAATTTCATACAGACTAAGCTGGTCGGAGCAAAAAGAACTACAGATCCCCAAAATTAGGAGAGTTCTGAGAAGAGAGGAAGAGGAGGAAGGTTTTTTTTGGCCAGCGGCTGATGCAAGAAAGTAATTTGCAAAGCATAAATGTGTCTCTGGTTACTGGTAAAGCACTGATCACTACATCGGGGATGGAGAGAGACACTGGAGAGGACATTCTCCAATACCGGAGATCATCACAAATGCTGACCTAGTCTGCTTCCTAGCTGTCTGGGGAGAGTAACAGACCAGACTGAGCCATCGATGGGGAACAGAGAGAGGTCAACAGAGAAAGCAACAATTTACATGATTTTAAAGGAGTAAGGGTTTGTGGCATTGGACTTTGGACTTGGTGTGTTGATGAGCAAATTAAGCATTTGCTTTCAGGTGATTTACGCTTGCATTTGAGATCAGTTTGAGGTGCTTCTGGGATTATTTGAAGTTCATAAATAGTTTCATTTCACCAGGAGTTCATCTACTTCTGACTTCTATTTGACCTCCTTCTAATTTATATCAACCTACTTTAAGCTACAATCTCATTAACTTTAATGTGAAGAAAAGCAGGTATAATGTAAACAAAAGCCCACCAGGCTCTTACTCTTAAAACCTGCCTCCTGCCCCCTATGTCTCTGATCTCTTGTAGACCACTTGTAGGCTACATTAGTTGAAGATTTGTCAGTATCAGGCACTACTTGGTGTCACAGATCTCCTGCTGCACACTGTGACATCAACCATCAGCCTCCAAGTCTCTAGTGTGTCTCTCATAGAGGGTTAGAACCTCTATTGAGTTTTTATTGCTGTCTGTGTTCCAGCTAAGAAGATTCACACTACCTGTTTGTTCTGGTGACAATTGTTATCAAGACAGAAAGAGCTATGAAATTCTAAATGCTTCAGTTGTCAGCAGAACGGGAGGTGAGGAGAAATCTTCATAGGGACATTTGTTCCAGAGACAATTATTCAAGAGGGATTTTCCATCATTTTGAGAAAATTCCTTGTCACTTCACAGACACATAAAACAAAAAAAAACTGACAGTGATAACCCTTAAATACTCAATCCAAACATAAATACATTTTTTCGCTTACTTTTAGCCTAAGTACTATAATAATGTAAATGGGATGAGCACCGCTCCAAAGGCTCTCCTATGAGATCTTCAGCTGCCAAAGAATTCTGGGTGCCTGCCTGGGTCCGCAAACTCCATATGCAGGTAAAAAAGAAGAAAATAGCGGCACTTCCAGATAATAAAAGCAGCCCCTTTATTGTGCAAAAATAGGAATGAAAGACATGCCAGACACACTCAACCATATAAATAAGAGATAGACTCCCCAAGAGTACATCAACAAGGAACAAATTGTTGTAATTAACGAAACAATGACTTTATTGAAAAATTGTACATTGAAAGATGAAGCTACACAAAAACAACCACCACTATCATTAAAATCAATATGACAACATTTTCACACACATGCGTTCTGCCACAGACATGCATCTGTCTCAACACACACTATTGCACAAGCCCGATGTATAAATCTCTAGTTGACCCTACAGTCCAGCGCCATATTATATGGTTTTCACAGTCATTGGGAAAGGAGGATTAACACTAAGTATGGGTAAGCAGCAAGCATTGTATAGCATGTGGATGGTACTAGCATTCATCTCAACACTATTGCACAAGCCGGTGTGGATGGTACTAGCTCGACCATCTTTCAATGTCCAGTTTTTCAATAAAGTCATTTTTTTATTAATTACAACCATTTGTTCCTTGTTGATGTACTCTTGGTGTGTTTATCTCTTTTATTTATATCTTTGTCTTTTTGTCTAGTCGAACAGTTTAATTCACACACACTCAACCACCCCAAGGATTAAGTACAGGGGTGTAATATGCATCTGCTGACCCTTGGGTATGTGTGGCATGTCTTTCATTCCTATTTTTGCATAATAAAGGAGCTGTTTTATTATCTAGAACTGTCGGCTATCTTCTTATTTTCTACCATATTAATGTAGCCAGCTGCTGTCTAAATTGCCTGTGTCATCGAGGGACATTCTGCAACATCAGCTACAGTGAGGCTGTTCCCTCTAGTGCTCAACTTAAACAGTGTATTGTCTCATCCTGAAAACAGAGCGGGTGCAATCAGACAGAAGAGCAAAGGATGGGACATGTAGTCTGAAGAGCCAAGTTTACACTGGGGTTGTTATGGACTACAAGTTCCAGTCAGCTAGAGAGAACAGAATGCTGGGAGAGGTGATATATAGCCTGTGCTGGGGAGGAGTCGCTCTCTTGGGACCACAGCCTTTAGCTGGGAGCAGGGACTGGAGGGTTGTGAGAAGCTCCGTGGTCTAGTCGGTGTGGAGAGCCTTTGGTGGGTGTGTGAGTGGATCCCCTTCTGCCAGCTTCCTGTCGGCTGAGTGACCATTGGAGGTCACCTTCATCATCCTGGCTGTAGATCCTACTGAATCCCAGCGTCACAAGGTGTGCAGACAGGCACCCTTCTCTGGTGAAAGGCCTATCCCGGGACTTCCTATTCCCTTGAGCCTGGTATCATCAGGATTGGTGTTCGGGCACAAGCCCACCCTCTATACACCCTAAAGAGACACTGCATGCAGACACCTTAATTTCACTTGTTTGCACTAAAGACACTTTGCACATGATATTAGCAGTATTGAGTGCCATTACACAGAGATTCCCTCTGGGCCCTTGTTAAGCTAGCTGAAGACATAGTACATCTATATCTTTAGGACTTCTCCACCCCCCTTTTTTTGTACAATACCTGCCCATATTAAAGGGGAACTCTTCTCAGAGATTAAATGTTATATTTTGGGTAATCCGTTGGAATACTCTTGTGTTTCAGAATTTGTTTTGGGCTTGTGGCATGAAGAGTTAAAGGGAGTAGTCCGAAATAAAGAAGGTCATTCTCCTTCCCTTTTCCTTACCTGTAGTCATAGGCCCTACCCAAGTTGTCGGTTGCTACTATTCATGCTACTATTCATGTTACTGAAATTCAATATGCATTGTCTTCCTGTTTATTTGTTACATAGTTACATAGTTAGTCAGGTTGAAATAAAGACACAAGTCCATCTAGTTCAACCAATAAAAAAAAATAAAAAAAAAATATAACCAAATAATCCCATATACACAATTCTTCACCCACAGTTGATCCAGAGGATCATGCATGATCCAATTTGTTATAGCAGGGGAATAAATTCCTTCCTCATCCCCCGAGAGGCAAGATTTTCCCTGGATCAACTTTACCTATAAATGTTAGTACCCAGTTATATTATGTACATTAAGGAAATAATGCAGGCCTTTTTTAAAGCAATCTACTATGCTGGCCATAAACATCTCTGGAGGGAGTCTATTCGATATTTTCACAGCTTTAACTGTGAAGAAACCTTTCCATATTTAGAGATGAAATATTTTTTCCTCTAGACGTAAAGAATGCCCCATTGTCCTCTGTAATGACCTTAAAGTGAATAACTCAGCACCAAGTTCACTATATGAACAACTTATGTATTTGTACCCGTTGATCATATCCCCCCTTAATCTCCTCGTCTCAAGAGAGACACTTTCTCCAGTTCCCCGATATCCTTTTTGAGAACTGGTGCCCCAAACTGAACTGAATATTCCTGATGAGGTCTTACTAATAATTTGTACAGGGACAATATGATGTCTCTCTCTGGAGTCCATACCTCTCTTAATACAAGAAAGGATTTTACTTGCTTTGGAAACCGCAGCTTGGCATTGCATGCCATTATTAAGCTTATGATCTACCAAAACCCCCAGATCCTTCTCCACTATTGATTACTATTGTAATCCCACTAGAGTGTGCCAAGAGTAAGAATTAAATAATAAAAGCATATTTGCTTAAGCCATTTTTCTTTGCTCTTTCTGTTTGCAGTTGATTACTGTGTCGCAGTCTGGTGTCTGTGTAGTTTTATTGCCATTTTGAAATACGTCTGAACCCAGGGTGTCAGAGGTGTTGGGAGGCTTGCAGGGTCAAGGCAACCTTTGGGGTCAGTCATCTTCAAGTGTCCATCACAGGGGTGGTGCTACATTATATAACTGTAATTTCTCTAACTAAAATCTTTGCTGCAAAGGTCTTGTTACTGTGAATATGGCTGTACACCAGCCACTGAAGAGGTAGAGAACAGTCATATAAAAAACACCCCCCCAAAAAAAACACTGACAATGTGCAGTTAAGCATATTGAAGTCTATGCAACAAATTACTCTTCTATGGCACAACTAAATTGCAATATTTCATATTACTTGATAGATCAGGTTGAAATTTACTGGCCCCACCTTCTCCAATTGGTTGACGAAGGACGTAGTTAAAGTTGGACTAGATAGTTCATTATACTTTATAACGTTAAATCAACACGGTATCTTCTCATTAAACAACGTATCTGAAGTTATACGAATTGACGTGTAACAGTCAC
>BLSH010443510.1:329034-339927 GCA_018402905.1 Glandirana rugosa | reverse complement strand
GGTACCCCACAAGGGAAGATTTACAGCCCAGACAAGGGATCTTCTGAACTCAGGAGAGCGCATGAACCTGAGCAGGATCGCATGACATTAGAAGGTTTCGCAGTAAGTCTCCTACCTTGCTTCTTCTTGCGTGTGTGTATGCGTGTGTATATATATATTTGTTTTAAGAGGCGTCCGGAGCGAGGACGAAAAAAGAACACTGCATATGGGCAGACAGCCGCCTCTTATAGGCTTGGGAAGAGGTTGTCCTGAAGGGGTCAGAGGGGCGGAGCTGACCCGTAGTAGGCTGACATGAGGAGGTCCAGGAAATATATATTCTTGCACTGCCTAAATGGACACTATATACTATATACACTGAATTAGCTGTATATAGTCTACTACACTAAGGCATTACATATATATGTATATATACACATCAAATGCCCAAGATTGTTTAAGAGGTGCCACAGCTCCTTATTATTTGCTCACATAGTTCAGATTTATACAATTTGGGTTTACTATTTAAATAATATCACAACACCATGTGCCCTAACAACATGGAATAAGAAAAAAAAACTTCTGTAAGATTTTTATTAATTCTTTTTGTTCTGTTATTGGGTATCTTTTTTTTTTTCTCTGTTGAGCCCTGTCATCCTCTATCTTACTACAATAATCAAAAATGTAGGGAAAGGTACCCAAAAAAGTCATAGACAGCAATAAAATAACTTACCGTATTTTTCGCACCATAAGACGCACTTTTTTCCCCCTAAAAAGTGGGGGAAAGTCTCCCTGCGTCTTATGGTGCGAATACCTGAAAAAAACCTGCCCCCCCTCGTCGCCGCTGGGAGCCCGCAGTGTAATGCAGCATAGAGCGCTGCTCTGATCTCCCTCAGTGAGAAGACCGAGCAGCCGCAGTACTTCATTTGGCCACTGGGGCTTCATTCAGCCCCAGTGGCCAAATGAAGTACTGCGGCGGCTGGAGCTGCTGTCTTATTCATGAATGGGATCTGGCTGCAGAGTGGAGCTCCACTAGGCGCAGGGTGATGACATCATCACAGCGTGGTGGTGGCGGGAGATATGAATCTCCCTCTCAGCTCTGTCAGGATGGACACAGGTATGGCTGTATTTCATTGATCTGGTATATGCTGTATTTCAAGGATCTGGTATGTGGCTGTATTTCATGGATCTGGTGTATGCTGTATTTAATGGATCTGGTATGTGGCTGTATTTCATGGATCTGGTGTATGCTGTATTTAATGGATCTGGTATATGGCTGTATTTCATTGATCTGGTATATGGCTGTATTTAATGGATCTGGTATATGGCTGTATTTAATGGATCTGGTATATGGCTGTATTTAATGGATCTGGTATATGCTGTATTTAATGGATCTGGTATATGCTGTATTTCATGCATCTGGTATGTGGCTGCACTGGTAGATATTTTAGTACACCATTTGGATCAGAATTTTTTTTTCTTGTTTTCTGCCTCTAAAACCTAGGTGCGTCTTATGGTCAGGTGCGTCTTATGGTGCGAAAAATACGGTACATAAATTCTAACCCTTCCACATGCTATACAATATAAAAAGAACTAGTGGGGTAGTGAAAATTTAAGCAGATCTAAGCATCCAAGCATTCATCATCCAAATAGTCTACCCCTGCCCAAAAATAAAAGGTATATCTTTATACAGTACATACCTTAAATCCAGCAGTAGCATGAAAGTATAATGGGTTTGGCACTACTATGAGCTCAGGGCAACATAGTGACACACATGGGGTATATCAATAACAGTTTGGGCTCACAGGAAGTAGGTTTACACTGGCCATCTTTTAACTTGGAAAAGTAGTGGTGATGGACCATAAATGAGTGCATCTGTGGGCAGCAGCACTAGAGAGGACATAAGTTAAGTGAAGATAATGTAAACCCCAATAACCCCCACTATATATTTTATGAAAGCAGACACCCTAGAGAATAAAATAGTGGTAGTTCCAACTTTTTGTGTCACAGTGGCACACAATATTAGCAGAACAGTTTATGAAATTCAAAATTTCTGTAAAAATACACTAATGTTAAATCTAGGGCACATAAATGCAATATATTACCCGATTTTGGTAAAATATAAAATAGTTTTGCACTGAGTAAATCTGAGTGAATAGATACTCAACATGTCAAGTCTTATAATTGCGTGTGCCAGTGAAACTGTGACAAACTTCGGTAACCTATATTTTCCATAAATGACACTTTAAATAAATAATGGGTCTAGACTTATTGCTCTCATTCTGGCATGCATGGCGATATGCACCATGTTTAGAACAATTAACGTGTGCATTTATGTGTGTATGTGGAGATGGGAGGCTCAACATTTTTTCTGGGTGGAATTTAAAGTATTTAGGTATAACTGTATTTTTTAACCCTTTTTTCACAATTTTTGTTTTCATCATATAGGGGACAAAAAGAAACTGCACAGCGACTGTCGCTTTGTCAGATATTCACACACTCCTGGTGGCTGTAGCTGCCAGGAGTTTGTGTAAATCCCCCCCCCCCCCCCCCACTGCAAGCAACATACGTTGGTGGCATTAAAAGAGTTCAGGCTTATTTTAAGATGGTGGGAAACATGAATCTACATTAAAAGTAACTTAACCTCCCTGGCGGTATGATTATGTCAGATTGTTGGTGCTGAAAGCGGTACGATTATTTTGCTTGGAAATTTGGCGTTTTATATTGTAGGCCTGTAATTCTTAGGAATAACTCACTTAAATCTCTCCAAACCGGAGTCTAGTAGACATCCCGGGTATGATAAAGTTTGAAACATGAAACCATGAATTTTAATATAATAAATAACTATAAATAATTATCAAAAATAATAACATAATAGTAATACAATTTATTCAATAATGTAATCAAATCAAAAACACTGAAATTTGCTCATTTGCAGAATTGTCGCTGTCGTCACTTTCAGTTTTGCCAAAAATCAGTATCACTAAATTCTGCAAATGATTCTTATTTACTATCGCTGTTTTCTAGCTGATGAAAAACCACTTTTGACGTAAAGGGACACTTTTTGGTTGCCATGGACATTCTCAAGTTTCCAGGCAGAAAGAATGACATATATAATATAAAAGTGCATGCAGGGCACTGGGCAAACCACTAGGGACAAAGGGGATGTGAAATGATTTCATACAGTAAAGTAATCTTACAGATTACAGTGTACTGTATGTTTACTATGTGTTTCACTTTTTGAATTTGCCGCCGGGCTCCTGCCCCGTGCGAAGCGATGCTCGCAGGGAACGGAGCCCAGCACACAGAGGCATCGGGCGGAGGACAGACACGCTGACACAGTGGGGGGACATCACTGGATCCAGGGGACAAGGTGAGTAACGCTGCCTGGATCCAGCGATGCGATCCCGAGTGTGGCTCGGGGGTTACCGCTAATGGTACTGAAATTCCACCCCGAGCCACACTCGGGATTACCGCCAGGGAGGTTAAAACATAAGGACAGGTTTACATGCATATGTGTGAATCGTATCAATTGATCATTTACATGAATATAACTTAAAGTGGTTCTAAACCCATACAATTTTTTACCTTAATGCATTGAAGCATTAAGGTAAAAAACATTCTATGCTGCATTTTCCACCCCCCCCCCTTATACTTACCTTAGCCCTATCCAATCCAATAATGTGCACAACGCTGTCTCCCTTTGGCCCTCTGCTCCCGCTTCTGTCAATCAAATATTGTGACGAGAGGCCGAGCCATCTATTGACACAGACCAGGTGGCTCAGAAGCAAGCCTGCATGAATGCCCATATAGAAAGACACTTTCTATGGGGGCTCTCATTGAAATGGAGAAGCCTAGAGCACTGGCTGTGGACCCCCGGGAAAAGGTGGATTAGGCTACTCTGTGCAAAGTCACTGTACAGGGCAGGTAAGTATGCACATTTATTATTTTAATAAAGAATTAAGCTTTAATGTTACTATATTATTTGCCTTTTAAACAACATAAAAATATGCAAATAAAAAAATACATTTCAAAGTGACCTTGACATTTTTCAACCCAGTTAAAATGAGTAATAGGCCAGCAGTGTGCTGTACAAGGTCTGCTGGTTTTTTTATCATGCAGGGAGATGTCTGCTTACAGATACAGCACCCCTAGTAATTTTATCGCAATCCAATTGAAAGCTTCAGAGCATTGAATTTCCCCATATCAGTAAGACTCTCATCTTCTTTTAATATCCTAGCATGCAATTGGAGGCAAATTTTCATTTACTGCAGTCCAGCTAATCATGTATGGTGAAAATGTCTTTATATAACTATAATCCAATGCTCCTATATTTGTTTCTGAACCTTTACATGTCTTAATCATAAGCAAAATCAGCAATACATATTAATTTAAACAGAATTGTGAATCTAAAAAGTTGAAGGAAAGAAATAGCAAAAAAAAAAAAAACAGGAATTGCTTAAGTTGGCAGAAAGGCCAAGGAAGCATACTTTCAAAGTAGAATAGAAGAATTTCATAATACAAAGTTGTGTGCTTTTCTCAACTGTTCAATGTTGTTTTAAAGCCAAAGAGTATAATGCAAAATTCCTTTTATGCTTTTAGAATCGGAAGCACTTGACATTTAATATGTCATCAGCATTTACCAGACTGAGGTTGCTACTCTACTCACCACTCCAAGATACCTAGATTTGCGACTCTTAAGGGCTTCCCCATTGTTCTTTGAAGTCTTACAGGAACCAGGATGGGTTCCATCCCCTGTCAGCGCTCTAGCAGCAGCTGCGAAAGCATTGACTACATACCCCTCACCACCAAGCCTGAGCGGCACACACACATTCTCTAAGTCACAATGTTGTTTTAAAGCCACAGAACATTATGCAAATTTCCTTTTATGCTTTTAGGATCGGAAGCACTTGACATTTAATATGTCATCAGCATTTACCAGACTGAGGTTGCCACTCTACTCACCACTCCAAGATACCTAGATATACGACTCTTAGGGGCTTCCCCATTGTTCTTTGAAGTCTTACAGGAACCAGGATGGGTTCCATCCCCTGTCAGCACTCTAGCAACAGCTGTGGAAGCATTGACTACATACCCCTCACCACCAAGCCTGAGCGGCACACACAGATTCCCTAAGTCACAAGGTTATTTTAAAGCCAAAGAACATAATGCAAATTTCCTTTTATGCTTTTAGGATCGGAAGCACTTGACATTTAATATGTCATCAGCATTTATTGTAAAACAGAAAAGAGTGCGAATTGTTTGTCATGAATGCTGGCTGTCAAGTGCATTCACAAAAAGCCATGGTTAGGGTCCTATTACAGTAACCTCTAATATTTAAGGCAAATAATAACTAAAACAGTGTAGAATAGATTGTATTAGATTCAAGGTTGTGTGGTTACATGGCATTGACATGTGCTAAAAGAAATATTAATGACTTTTTAGCACTTTTTTTATATTTTTGTTTTTTTTATCAGTTTATAAACTGATGATTTAGGTAATATTTTGAAAATGTTTGCATATGTATTCTTTTTTTGTAAAGGAACAATACATAAAAATCAATAGATGTATTTATTACAGACATATAATCATATTTTGTTCATTATAAAGTACTGTATATGTAAACTTGAGTTCCTACTTTTATCTTATATTAGTTTTAAGATGTTGTAAATTCAAAAGTTACTCTAATATTTATAATTCAGCAGCTGTCATTAAAATAATACCCTCATTAAAATACTGCCGTGTGCAAACAATTTCTGTTATTGGGTGACAGTGCACAATACCTGTTGCCTATTTGTAATTCTTTGTTGTCAACCTTTCACACAGGCGTCCGATGGAGACTACAAGCAACCATTTTACTATACACTATGCAGGTATGGTCCACTGTTGTCATCTACAATAACCTGGCCTGAAAAATGCCTTGCTGCCATTTCTGGAGGGCATGCATGTAGATAGGAAGTGCCAGCAACCAGGCTGCAAGAGAACATCAGCACTTGAATGCTAAAAATGTATTTTATATAAGATAAAGTGCAGTTGTTTATGATACAAATGATATGCGTGCCCCAGGCAAAAATACCTGTATACCATGATGTTGTAGAAAAAATGGCAGCTTGCATTTGGATATTATTTCAATCTATGTTTCGAGCACCAGTGTATGAAATTGCATGAAAATAATGGCCAAGGCCACAACAATCATATCTGCATGTGTGTGTGTAATCTATATATCTGTAATATATATATGTGTTTTTTTTATATTTTAAAGTGGTTGTAAAGACTCAAAGTTTTTTTTTACATGCATTCCAGAGAGGTGGGGCCAAACAGCGGCTCTGTGTGTGAATAGACACGCAGAGCAGCAGGTCAGGAGGGAGCTTGTCTGGGTGCCCCCATAGCAAGCTTTATCTGGGGGCACTCAGCAGGAGGAAGGAGTCAGGAGTGCTGGCAGGGAACCCAAGAAGAAGAGGATGGGGACTGCTCTGTGCAATGCCACTGCACAGGGCGGGTAAGTATAACATGTTTGTTATTTTAATGTAAAAAATTTAAAGCTTTAATTTCCCTTTAACCTTTTAAAAGTTCCTTGCTTACGAAACAGATATTTTGAGCAGCCACTTCTTTCTTTCTAACATTTTCTTTGGTACAAAATGTCTAATAGGTCACTTTTAATCTTTCCAAATGACTGAATATTATAGTTATTTCCAGATCTCTATTTCCATCAGGATGGTAACTGTCACAGAAGAGGCTGAGTAATATAGAATACTATAACGAAGAAGAATTGTACTTTATACTGAAAGCACAAAAAGCACCAATTCACTAAGCTGAATTAATTAATTTATATGCACTCTTTTATCAAATTCAATCCATGATCATTTTTCACATCAAAATTTTCTATTTCACAAAACAAAACATTGTGTTGGCGGGAAATCCCTTGTTTTCCACATAACATGAACATTTTAATATTGGAATTCCATATTTTCAGCTAATTGTGTTGCTAGGGGAGGTATTTTGGGGCAAAAATGTATATGGTGATCTTTGTAAATCAACTGTTACATCTTAAGCACAGTGACAAATATTAAAATGTGGTAAATTCAGCACATTTCTGCACTAAAACTTTTAGTAAAATCATAGTTGTGCATTAGGGTGTGCACCCCAAAGCTCAAACACACATGCTTTTCTCTGCAGCCTCAACTTGTTTTGCAGTCTTGACACTGCTTTTTGGGGGCAGATAGTACTTTCTTTTGACACCATACTTTAAATAATAGACTTTTATTTATTCCAAAAAAAAAGAGAAATAATGGGGACATTTCCGAGAAAAGCGAGTTTCTGTAAATTCTGACCACAAGAATTTGTAATGAACAAGGTATAATTTTTTTTTCTGGATTTAATTTTTTTATTTGTCTCATATCAATTTAGGGAGATAATATGTATTGTAGAAACAATGGTGTGTGTATTAGATTTTATTTACAAAGAATTTGAAATTGTTTTTCTAGTTTTAGTTTCCTATGTAAATAAGAAGGGAATGATGTTATACAATATACTTTATAACAATATACATCATATAAAAGGTGTGTGTACAGGTGTGAGGGGGGGGACTGCGAGTGTACAGGTGTGGGGGGGGCTGTGAGCAAACAGGTGTGGGGGGGCTGAGTGTGTACAGATGTGAGGGGGGCTGCAAGCGTACAGGTGTGAGGGGGCTGAGAGCGTACAGGTGTGAGGGGGCTGAGAGCATACAGGTGTGGGGGGCTGCGAGCGTACAGGTGTGAGGGGGCTGAGAACATACAGGTTTGAAAGGGCTGAGAGCATACAGGTGTGAGGGGGCTGAGAGTGTTCAGGTGTGGGGGGTTAAGAGTGTACAGGTGTGGGGGGGGCTGAGAGCATACAGGTGTAAGGGGGCCACGAGTGTACAGGTGTGAGGGGGCTGCAAGCAAACAGGTGTGAGGGGGCCATGATCATACATGTGTGAGGGGGCTGAGAGCATACAGGTGTGACGGGGGCTGAAGCACTGAAGGACTTAGTGGGGTGGGGAATATTGGTGGTCAGGCCCAGGGGGCCCAGGCCTAAAGCTGTGTAAGGGGCCCACAATGTCTGATGGCTGCCCTGGTTTTACCCAGCAAAATGTGTCCAATGATATGGCCAACAAGACCACACATGCCTTTGTAAAAAAATATTGTGAGTCGGACCTGTGCATGCACTGTGCAATCCTAATTATTCATGGAGAATGGTAGTAGACAGCTGCTATAAACTGTGGAAACAAATTGAAGAGATATAACTGCCCACTAGAATTCTGTATGAAGTTTGCATGTTAGATGTTTGGTGAACAAGTGAACTAAATGGAGTGCTGGGCATCCCTCCACCAGCACCAGCTGCTAAGTGTGGCATCTTCCTGTTCTGACTAATTGCTAGGGAGCCAGCAGCTGCTGCATTTTTAGCAACCAGTGACTCATCCCCAATCCAGCCAATTCAGCTGACCGTATTCATTTTGTCAAAGGCCATGGCCATATTTGGTCAATGACAATCTGTGATCTGTCATTTGGTGTGAATATCCATCTGGAGTGGATCATTTTCAGTGCCCGCCCAGCCCCCGCTGTGATTTTAGTTTGAAACTCCCTTGCCTATTAATCTTGAAAATGGCCAGAACTGATTTTAAAGATTCAGCTGCCATTGACTTAAATGGGGTTCAGGTGAACAGCTCATCTCCAATTACAAAAATGTACACAACATTTGCTGCAGAAGATTTTATCTTTAAAATGTAAGCTTTTTTGTTAATGCAAATTATTAATGAATTCTTTCATTCTGATTGACTCTTTTAGTTCAATATTAAAATAGTGATTCTGTTACAAAGTGTGGTGGAGTTATTTAGTAAAGAGCGTTGTTTTCTAAAAAAAAAAAAATATTTAAAAATATTTAAGTAAAGAGAAGATAAAGGAAAGAGATAATTAGGGCTAATTCAGTTATGGGTTTAATAGGAATTTTAGTATGTAAACCATTGTTACTTATATTCTGTCAATTATCTCTGTAGCATGCCTACATTGCAAACAGACTGAAGTAAAATAACTCCAAAATATGTTTATTACATGTATATATGCGTTTTTTGTGTGCACCACACTGGTGAATAGTATACACAAGGATAGGGGCAAACAAACCAGAGCACACATACATACGCTGCAATATCTATTAGAAGCTGTTAGTTATATTAAGAAATAAACAGTTGCAACCACACAAATTGTACATGAAAAATATGTCATTTGCAAAATAAACAGCACATCAGTAAGTGTATAGACACTAATGATGCTCATTATAAACAAAAATATAAAATGCATCATTTCTTTTTCTCTTTGAAAAAAATAGAGCCTTTTCAACATATCTGAATATATAACTTTGGAATGATATAGATAAGTTAATAACCCATGGTTTTCTCTGATATCAGTTTGGCTGATTCACTCCTACAATTTTGTTTTCCTGTTTTTTGTGTTTCCATTTTATTTTATTTTTGTAAATGTAATTAAAAAGTGTAGGCCTTGGTAGAAATGTAAGCCTTGTCCCTGAGGCACACAGGGGATGATTTGATAAAGGCAAATAGACTGTGCACTCTGCAAGTACAGTTGCTCCAGAACTTAGTAAATGAGGTAACACTTTATTTTACACACAAAGAATACCCAATCACATGCAAGAAAAAAAAATAAAAAACAGTGTTTTAGCTTGCATATGATTGGATGATGGAAGTCATCAGATCTTCTGCTGATTTACTAAGCTCAGGATCAACTTCACTTGCAAAGTGCAACAGTCTATTTGCCTTTAGTAAATCAATCCCATAGTGTTCCATCAATAAACCCAATGAAAACATGATAAATATAGGAAATGGTGTTAAAAATAGTGATACAAATTACTAACTAATAATTAATAAATTGGTGATAAATAAATACATTAATAAAAAGTTCTTCAAAAAATTGTGAAAGTCCAAACACCATATACAGAATCCAGGCTGTATCATTCAGGGTCTCCATATGTCTTAACTCCACTCAAAGAAGAAAAACAACCCACGTGCTCTTACACCCAGTGGGGATGTCAGCTTACTAGAGGATGTTGGACTCTCTGTCACAGAGAAGTCAAAACACGTTTGTGTGAATAAACTCCTATTTATGAAATCAAGAGTCTGTTCTTGGACCTCATATAAATTCTGTGTCGTTGATGGCCCCGGGAGTGAAAAGAAGACAGAGTGGCAAGCTTGTATAGTGTAAAATCCTTTGATGATTGTTTATTCCAATAAAAGAACACTTTAAAAGTGCTAAAAACACGGTGTGGAAATTGGCCTCAGTCAGAACCTCAAACCCCACAATGCAATGTGGGAACATGCAGGGTGTGGTCCAAATACAAAACAGTGCAGCGCTGAAATAAACAGATCTTCTTCCAATACGTGATCACCCAGTGTGCTTTAATAAGACAGAGACAAGTAGTGCCAGATATCCTCCACCAGCCACACTAAACTCTCACCTTCCTTAACCACTTCAGCCCCGGAAGGTTTCGCAGCTTTAGGACCAGAGCACTTTTTGCGATTCGGCACTGCGTCGCTTTAACTGACAATTGCGCGGTCGTGCGACGTTGTACCCAAACAAAATTTGCGTCCTTTTTTTCCCACAAATAGAGCTTTCTTTTGGTGGTATTTGATCGCCTCTGCGTCATTTCTGATCGCCGCTATAAACAAAAGAAGAGCGACCATTTTGCAAAAAAAACCAAATTTGTTACTTTTTGCTAAAATTCAAATCCAAAAAAAAAATATAAAAAAACATTTTTTTTCACCGTTTTTGGCCGATTTATATTCTTCCTCATATTTGCGATAAAAAAAATCGCAATCGGCGTTTATTGATTGGTTTGCGCAAAAGTGGCCGCGTTTACGGATGATGAGAATTCATTTCTGGGGTTTTT
>BLSH010443510.1:311214-326494 GCA_018402905.1 Glandirana rugosa | reverse complement strand
GACCTGGGTGAAAAAACATCTGAGGGGTAGTAGATGAAAAATGGATTTAATGTGTTCCTACGACAGTTGGGTGGACCGTCTGGTTATCAGTTACCTTAACTGAGCCACAGACGGTCCAACCCGGTCATATATCTACCAAAAGACGTCGGCAATCAATGATGATGATTTCGGAAAAACTTTCTATGGTTCGTACGGTATGTTTATAACCTCCCTAATTTGACATCAAGTGGGTAATAAAACCGGTGACGACTACATTCAAGCAATATATGCTAGTAACTGGTACTTCGCCGACAAGCCAGCCAATTCACCCGCAATCGTAGAAGACTGTAAGGTCATAGTCATTTCCCAGGTGGGTTGACAGCATCCTTGTGTAATTTAGGTAAAAAGTAGATGATGGGGAGTCTACAAAAAAGTGGGTCCAGATATAACGCCTCTTTCTTATTAAGGACCCCTCTAGTCTTGCCGCCTTCCACCAATTCGTGTAATTCGTCTTTAAACGGCAGCATAGGGTCCTTAGTCAGTAGCTGGTATGTGCTCCTGTCGCTCAATAAGTGATCCATCTCTGACCGATAATAGGCTTTACTTAAAACTACCAGACCTCCTCCCTTATCTGCAGGCCTAATGACTATGTCCTTCCTGGCCTCTAAGTCCTTTATTCCTTTACTCAGATCAGGGGGATCATTAACTTTTCGAATCTTAAGTTGATTCAAATCTGCAATCACTTTATTTTTAAACACCTCTAGGAATTTATTATCCCGATTGACCGGGTTATATGTGGATTTATTCCGTAGATTAGTATGATGCGTGTTAATCTCTACATCTCTCCTCTGAGTTATGGGGTTAGCCGCAAAATATTTTTTCAAATTAAGCGTGCGGATATATTTATGTATATTAACATACGTTTGAAATTTGTTTAGATTTTGTACTGGGGCATACTTAAGACCTTTATCAAGGGTTCGTAGTTCTTCTCTAGTTGGTGTGGTGACATCAAAGCTTCCGGTTCCACCCTACACATGTTTCATCATTTGTGATGAAACGTGTGTAGGGTGAAACTAGGAACTGTGACATCACCACTTCACATTTTCCGGTTTACTACTAAATTCCAGGGATAAGCTGGAAAAAGTTACTCACTGTGCTGTCAAATCACATTCACACATTGAACGCATAAAGCAGAATAGAACAGCAGACACTCCAATCAAGAAGCCAGCATTCTTCACCCCTCCAGTAAGTTGAGAGGATCCAATGAAATGCTGTTTTTAACTCTGAAAGGGATAACAAAGTGGAAATCTCCACCCACAATGGCACCATTAGGTACTATTACTACTAAGAAGGTATGGTGCTTTATTATTGAGGCAGTAATGTCACAGTGGGAATGCTGTAAGATAGACCTGGGGAGCATATGCACTCTGGGGCCATTTTCTTACTAATTCACCATAATTATGGGGAATCATATAATCACCCAGAGGAATTCATTATTATGCCTGCTATAAATCACATACAACAGCTTTTTGTAAGTTGGCTGTAGAGTCAAGGAAACTCAGACCCCAGTAATAAGATACAACTAAAATATAGAGAGACAGAGAATATAGTGGAGTTATTTTTTGGGATATAGCCACTTTAAGACAAAACAAAATAACAATAGCCTTCTTATAGGCTCCAATTGGAAGCAGCACAGATGCCCTCTTATAGACGAGTTCATGAAATGCTCTGCTTGCTTGGCAAACAGTTTTTGGGGCTGACTGAATTTGCATGAGCGAACACTGGAGGGACCCCAATGGTTCCCTCAGCCAGGTGCTTCCTCAACTATTGACTAATTTTCTCTAGAGGAGTAGCAGCACAGCTGGAATCCCTTCTCTTATAACCAAAAAAAAAAAAAACATGAAGCAATGTGCAGGACCAAGGAGTCCAACTTGATTGGAGCAATCAAATCTGTCAGTGTGTTAGAAAATGCAAATAGGTGATTTGGAATGCAGAATACTGCCACAGAAACCTTTTGGGGTGAGAAGAAAAACTGAAAGAAGCAAGCACAAAACAAAAGCACAATACGATGTAACAGTTTTTGACAATTTGTTTATTATAAAATAAAAAACAGTGCCCCTAATGTAAATCCAATGTCAATCATGCTATCGGCTGAACCCGAAAAAAAAAAAAAACTCTCCCACCGTCCATGAAGGCTGACAACTTACTACAGGCTCAGCCATTTGACAGTTCTTATAAAAGTCACCGGATGGCACCACCCCCCATGTGATGTCATGGACCGGTGCATGCTGGGTCAGTGATTTCATAAGGAGGTGGTGCCACCAGGTGACATCACCAGGTGACCCACCCTTACCCTTGAGTTTTTACCAAGTCTTTCAATATCAGAGTCTCTCTGATATCGATAGACATGGTAAAAACTCAATAGTTGTACTTTGCTGATGCTTGAATCTGTAAAAATTAACACCAATCAAACTATACGGGAACTTGTTCACCTATTTATTCATTATCTTTAAATAGGTTTAACTTGTGCTCTATATACACACTGGGTTTCCATGCCCGCTGGGGCTGATTTCCTCCATGGATCGTGTGCAGATTTAATATGGGATGTACACATGTTTATATGCCATGTTATTTACCATACTCTTATGTGATGGCCAATGTCTTTTCTCTCACTTACTGTCTGACATTGGTACTCACCGTATAATACAGTTTATGTATGTATATAAAAAAGCTCCTGAAGAAGCAGTGTTTATCCACAAAACATGTAGAGCCATCAATATGCAAATGCTGTAACATGTTCAGTGGTAGCACAGCTAAGAAATGTCAAGAGCCACTGTTCATGTCTCATGTCTTTCTTCTTTTATAACTTTATGGATTTCAAACTGCTTGTATAATAAAAGTTATATTTGTTGTTTCCCAGCCTCTTGTATGGTACCATTAAAGTCCATTCCAACCTCCCCCCAAAAAAATTCTTGTTCCAATCTGTACTCTGTAAATAGAGGGACCAGAACAACTTGAAGCACTGAGTACCTGTATAAGGTCATATGTGCTGTTTTTTTTTTTCTTGTAATTACATTTTTTATCAAATTCTGTTACATCTTGTCTTATTTGTCTCCTGTTGAGAAATTGAGGCTGCCATTATTTTTTTTTACTGTGCATAGCAATATGATATTACAGAGTCATGTAGCCGAAAGAAATGTAAACGGCTACAGAGCGCTGCTATTTGATACTGTTTTGCTTTGGTGAGTGACTTCTGCAGAAAAATCTGCAAAGAGTAGCAATTTGTGTCCATCAAGCTGAAGTGTGCAGGTTTTCCTGTATCTTTGTAAGATAGCCTGTTTATCAGCATGGTTAACAAAACTACACTATCACAGGTCTGGGTGCACTCTGTCATCAGACTGTGACCCTATTTGATGCACCCTTTCCACCACACCATCACATGCCTGATGAAGGGGCCCTGCATGGCTCAAAAATGTTGCTGTATATTTATTATGTGACCACGCAAATAAAGCTTTGGACCCTTTTGAAGAATCCTTGGTGTGCTGATGACATTTCTTTACCCTTTCCACCACACAAGGTACATCTAGCCCAAAAGCTTCAGGGATACATTTACTGCAGATGTTGGGAATTTGTTCTGTAGGACTCAGGCAATAAAAATGCTTGGTGTTTTGTAAGATGTTAATAGCAACCTGGTGCAGTCCACCCTCTACTGAGAAGATCTGCACCTCAGCCTGTGTGATTCTGTGTGATTGCTCCTTTACACCCATGCGCAGTTGCTCTATCCCAAGGGAGAGCAGTTTATGAATTGTTTCAGTGATTTTAGGGGTGAGCAGTGTCACCACAGTCTGTACAATCTTAACCTGTGAGGAGTCATTTTCTGTATCGAATAATGTTGGAGGGGGAGCGCTCACTGTCCTCCCTTGTGTCTGGTGCCATGGCCAACTTGAGATATGTATTGGTTTCATTGACACAGAGCATTGAACAGAATGTGAGTGGGTATGAAACCTAGCTATAAGGTGGTCCATGGAGCACTGGTGTCTTGCAGGCAGCTAGTAGTGTGTGTCTTTGATCCTTTATATAGTGCTATGAGCGGGGGTGAATGTAAGCCGAGGAGAGTCACAGCTTCTCCATGCAGCACCAGAAGCAGAAGTCCCCAATATTGTTTTTGTACACTCAGGGGTTGGGAGATAGGAGTGGAACTACAGGCAAATAAACTGTTCCCATTGCAAGGGAATTTTCCCAAGAGCTTAGTGAATGAGGTGAACCACTGCTAACTTCCGTCATCCAATTATGTGCAAGCAATAATGCTGTTTTTTTAGATTTTCCTTGAAAATGACTGTGTATTCTTTGCAAAGTGAAATATCCAAACATTCACTAAGCTATGGGTCAAGGTCCCTTGCAATATGCAACTACCCTTGCAAAGTGAATAGTCTACTTGCCTTGAGTAAATCAACCCCAAAGAGTGCTTCTTAGTGGTGGCTCTCAGCTCTGTTAAGAGCTCCAAAGTTGTCCTAAGAATTAAAGAGTTAAGCTAAATAAGGAGGCTAATTAATTAAACAATGATTATAATGTTTAGACTCTGTTAACAATTTTAAGTAATTTACAGGAAATTCCATAGGCATTTCAAAGTGAGGATGTATTTTATCATTGTTAATAACTACTCTACTTGTATACATATTTTCCACTGTTTCTGTAACCTTGATTTTCTTACAGTTTTTTCATGAATTTCCCCCCCAAAAAAATATTAAAATGCCTAAAACGTTTTCTAAGACTACTTGCATGTCTTTGAATCTTCAATGGTCAGTCTTGTTCCTTCATTTGTTAGTTTATGGTATATTCTATTTAAGTAGCAGAGTAATACACAAAAAATATTTTGAGGCTGTAGATGAGAATGTTATATACTCAAAAAAAGCATACTGGATTTCTGCTGGCAGTGTATAGTCTTTTTTTTTTGCCGTATTCCGCTTACATCCTGTGACCTCTACTATTTCAAACCTAATCTGTTTTTGACTTTTTTCACAAGTTTAAGGAGAAAGTAATGACAGTCATTAAAAAGATTTTAGTCAAAAGAGCCTTGTGATGAGAAATAGCTTAACTAGGAGAAAAATTCCATTAAAGTCCATTGACATAATCACAATTAATTTATATTTTTCAGCTAGCATGTCACTTCATCTTTGAAGAACAGTACAAACACATACTATATTGAATGTCACATTAAAAGTAATTATGCCCATTTACCACACACTGAAGAAAAACCTGAATAATTTAATGTGGAGAGGTAATTTGTCATTAACAGGCAAAAAAAAGACACAGAAAAAAAGAGAAAAAAGCATGCTGCTGCTAAATCTTTGGCAAGATAAAAATAGTGTACATACTGTACATGGCTATATATAGGATCTCTAACCTTCACAATCCTTGTGACCCTTGTACAATTCAAAATACAACTGGGAATGTTGGTAATATAATGGGAGAGACACATAGAGATGTTGTTGGGGGAAGAGTAAAGAATTATGGCTTTGAGCCCAGGTAAAACAAGGTGGGTGGAGAAGGGGGACCACTTAATGTAAAACTAACCGTAGATATTAATGAAATGTAAGAGGTTCCCAAATAATTAAAAATCCCTACTGTGCAACTTGGAGTATATGCATGCTAACATACACACCCATATCATATGGAAATATAAACAGTATGTGCACATGTATATGTGTGCAAAGGTATTGCATATGACTGACATGTAAGACTTTATTTACAAGCTGGCAATAATTTATTTTTTTATATCAAACAGTTTTATACTATGGGTAAAATTAAAAGAAAATGACATTTATAATTTAGTCTGTCAACAGCATTAATACAGGAGTTTTTGTTTTTCTGAATTCATCCATAGTTTTTTCACTTGTTAATGCTGACAGTAGATCCATTATTTTTTTACTTCCTTTAATAAGATGTGAATGTTATTTGTTCTCCAGTGCAATTGCACAGCAGCCTTGTCATCTTGTGGCCAGTTTAGTCCTACTTGGGCATGTTAAATGAACTTTATGTAACTGATAAACAAATTAGCTCAACGCCAGCTAACACAATTCAATTCATTAATGCAACAGTGTCTTTTATTAAAAAAAAAAAAAAAAAAAAAAGATTTAAAGTACATGAAGAAATGTGTTGTAAAGTATGTGATGTATCCCAACATCTGTAACTGCTACTTTTGCTAGCCTGTTACAGGAAACGTAAAATCAACAGATCTTCTGGCAGTCTTAATGGATAGTAAAACTGCTTACAGGGGGGACTTTTTTTGTGCAAAGTTTCACTTTAAAGCAGACCTAAAGTAACATAATTGACAAGGTTGAAGAATGTCAATCAGGCTCAGAGGGACTAATTCCAGGGAGGTAGGGAAGATTATAGGAATGAAAATGCTTTATTGTGGGCACAGTATGGGGAATAAGTGTACCTAAAGTTGTGTTTTTACTTTAAGACCACTTTAGGGGTTATACATTAGCCCCTAAGTTGTCAAAGGTAAAATGTTCTTGAAAATTAACCATGTAGTTTGATAATAAACCATGCCAGTGAATACAGAAACGACAAGCTTTACATGAAAATTTACAGGACATATATTAATCTGTCAAACATAACAGCAATAATATTCTTTACCTTGCTTTCTTTTATTTTACATGCAGCCAACAAAACACTTAAAAGGGTGTTGGAAGCAAGCACTGCCTTACATTTGTCTCTGATTAAATATGTATTGAAGAAAAGGAAAAATACACTAGTAGGAGGATGATGGAGCTAATAACAAAGGGGCAAGCTTATGGCACCTACAGGTGAACTCTAAAAATGAATCTATGTATTGCGGTAAGAGGAACATCTATTAATGTGTTTGCCCTGACATACTGTCTTCTGTGCCACAGTAGGTGAGCAATTGTCAGTGTTTTTGCTGTTTTCTATACATAGCTTGTAACTTTAGCTGTTAATCGATTGATAACATCTGAGACAAGATGTGGCTTTAATTATGGTATACAGCAGCAGGTCAGAGATGTGTTTAAAGATCTGTTCAGTGATAATGATCTTATGTCCATGTGTAGGGCAACTGAAATAAAAATATGTCTTTTAATGACTTGAAATCACATTTATCTTCAAAAGGATAATGCATTACATTTGTAGCACAGCTGTTAGTGTAAAACACCAGTGATTATTGTTTAAGGGTAATTTATCATGGCTTTTAGTCAATTATTTACCATCCGGGTTTTAATGTTTGTAAGTTTGTAAACACATATCAAATTCTTCTTTACTGGTTTATCATATTCATTTTAGAACTATCATTTAATGTGATACTGTATATGTTTCTAAACGTATATCACCTTTTTTACTTTATTATTATATTAATTTCAGAACTAAAAACTGTCTTCATGACACCCCAATTATTCCAAAAGCAGCTACTAACGTTTGGACATTCTCTCTAATTGGTACCCCATACACAGCCCTGTGCAACACAGACTTAGAGAGGGTTTGTATCTTCCCTGGCTGATATAAGTGTGTCTACTAAGTAGAAATTAACATTCTAGTGTGTGGTTCTTGGAGTTGATCTCATGATCCTTAGATAAGCAATCCCAGCACTATTGAATTTTAATTCAATGGTCAAATGGTGGGACCTCCAATTGTAGTACTTTAGCTTGATTCTTGCCAACAGTGTGTCAAATTATACTTTATTTATAAATATACAAACAAAGAACAGAACTAAGGAAACAAATCCTGATGTTCAAAATCCTGTATGCTAAAAATACATAAATATTTGCAAACATTGTGCAAAAGATATATGCAATTTTCACTGTGCACATATATCAGTGCTAAATAAATAAATGCAAAATATCATCTGAAAATTCATCATAAAATCAATACATAAAATCCAATTTATATCTAACCATAAAGTGCAATAGTGCCAATCCATGCAAGCACTGAAAAAGAGCAGTGCAAAATCAAAAACGGGTGCAAACTGTGAAATAATCTATGTGAAAATGTCCAATAATGAACAGCAAAATCCATCCATCAAGCATATAATTAGAGCTTACAATCTAAGAGATAAATACATATTTTTTAAACATGTAATGTTTAGTAGGAATGAGCTTTGGGTTCGGGCTGATCTTTTGATCAGTCCCCCCCAACCCTGAACCTCTGGCTTCTGCGGCTGGAAGAAATTTATGATAACTTCCCTCTCAGGGTCATCCCCTTGTCATTGCTTACTGGGATGCTGGCTGCCACTTGCACCATAAGAACTAATGGTGCTGTACAGCCCCTGTACAGCCCCAGTCATGTGTCCTACAAGCCATTGATGCTGTCTGAGTGCCATTGGTTGCTAGGGCACAAGTGGTCACACAACAGCACCACCCTCCTAGCAACCAAAGATCTCTCTGCCAGTTGGATTGTTGTAAACAAGCTGGCAAGCATCTTGGATGATATCAGTGGCCTTGATTAGGATCTGGTATGGATTTGTAGGTGGACCTTGGGCAAAAGAAATGTTATTGGGTTTCCCCAAAATTCATACCAGACTTCTATCATTGATAAGGGTCTCATATGGATTTGTTGGGGACCCCAGGCTACAAAATACATACTATATACTTATCCACACATGCAGCCTGACTGGCCAGGAAAGGCAGGTACACAAATTTGCAGCCCCCAGCCCTCCTAAATCACAGAAAACCACATGTTTTCAACATGGGGAAGGTGCCTTGCCTCAGGGATCTCCCTGACAAGGTAACATAGCCCATGTTGATGGGGGGGCGCTTCCTTGATCCAGCAGATGTGGGGTTTGTGGGGTTTGGAATAAGGAGGTCTCCTGATATCTACCCCCATGTGGATGTGTAAAGGGTATATACTTTCAATGGCTTTTCCTTTTGTCTTTTTTTCAAACTTTTAGTACCTACCTCCATACTTTCAATGTTCCTCTTTGTGCCCTGAATTTGATTTAGTCCCTTCAGTGCACAGAATAACTTTCCAAAGGTAGGAATCAATGACAACATTCTTGCTATACAAACTTTACATTCTAAAAAGGCTGTTCCCTTGTTATATACATTGTAATGCGGTAACCTCAACCCCTTTGCACCCACCCACTGTCAATGTACGGTGGACAGGCGGCCCGCACAGGCAAAGCCTGGGATTGTACAAAGTGGGAGCCTGTCAGCAAGTCTAGGCCAGGACCTGTTAATTGGCTGTGTGCAATCACAACCCAGGGCCCTGTGTTGACAATCAAGAGATAAGAAAAAAGAGATCTGTAGTAAAAAGCAGCACATATTACACATTGTTTGGCACCCATTTCACAACTTGATCACCCTAGACCCCTTCCTAGTCAGTGCAATTAGTACAGTGGCAGTCTATAGTATTAGCAATGATCACTGTATTACTGTCACTGGTGATGTCAGTGGTAGTCATGTCACGATCGACATTCATTCACTTTGGCATGGTGGATTTCACTATCTGATTGAAGCGTGTTCCTATGCACTGTTTGTCAGTGCCTTTTATATAAGTGCAATTTAATTTTACTAATAAATTGACCTTTTAAATGGAGAGCACTTAGAGCTTTGCTCTTTACTTTTATATGAAGGGCTGGAGTCCAAGGAAGGACCAAGAACGCACTGTTGGCTGATGATCCTGAAGGTGTTCTGTGGCTGATTTATCATTACCCCCTCGTTAGAGGGCTAAGAGCGCATATGATCCTTTATCTGAGGATCCACACGGCGAGGTGAGCGGCCATCTATTCACTGGTGGTGGTTAACACTGAAGCACCTGTTTTTGGCATGTGTTGCACCTGTGGGACTTCTCATTTGGAAATGCTTGAAACTTATCATGGACTTTAATATGTTTTGACTAATATCATCAAGGTTCCAGCTGTTGCTTTAAGGGAAAGATTATTGTTCTAAAATCATCTCCAAAGTGTATAGGAAAAGTGTAAAAGTGTAAAAAACAGTAATATGGCTCTATGCGGCTGCAATACACTTTTCCTATACACTTTGGAGATGATTTTAGAACAATAATATGGCTCTTTGCGGCTGCAATAGACTTTTCCTATACAAGTTGGAGATGATTTTAGAACATTAATCTTTCCCTCAAAGGAACAGCTGGAGCCTTTTCCTGTACAACTTGGAGATGATTTTAGAATCTAAAATCATCTCCTAGTTCTATAGGGAGGGGTTCCTACTGTTGCTTAAAGGGACAGATTATTGTTTCTTGCACAAAATTAAAAAGTGCATCTACATTGCTGGTTTAAAAAAAACTCCAAAAATAAAAAAAATAGGGTTGGCTACCTCCTCCTCCTCCACCGCCACTTTCAATGCCTCCTCAACCTCCAACTCCACATTCACCTCCATTTTTGATTTTTTTATGTGATTTTAGGTTAAAAATTATTTTAAGTTATTTCCCTATCCCCATTTCTTTGTAGGGCACTTGTCTGACCCTTACCCTCATTTTCCTTCCTTTTGCAGACCTCTAGGACTTGCCAGGACTTTGTTACAGCCATTTTTGTGCCTAAAAGTTCGGGTCCCCATTGATTTCAATGGGGTTCGGGGTCCGGGTCAAAGTTCGGGTCAAGTCCGGACCCGAACCCGGACTTTGTCCATAAGTTCGGCCGAACCTGCCGAACCCGGACTTCCAGAGGTTTGATCAACTCTAGTTTTGATTATTGTTTGCTTGACCTTTCTAGAGATAGAAGGTCAATAAGATCTGGTAAGCTCCCTTATTATCAGAGATGGTGGCATTCACACAAGGAGTCTTTTTCGCTTGAGGTGCTGGAGCTCTGAATGAACTTTTAAAGAAGATTGCTTTAATATTTTTTCACCATTTCACGTGGACTCTGTTCATTATATTGCATTTTTTAAATAATTTATATGTAACTTTGTTGATTTATATTTTTTTTTACTGTGCTAATATCACATAGTTAAGTTGTTGTTTTGCACTGTTATTTTGTTGTTTTTCACTGTTATTTTGAGGCACTGTTATTTTGCGGATGTAGATCTGCTATAACTTTCATGCAAACTAATCAATATACACTTATTGGGATTTTATTATCAATGACATGTAGCAGAATACATTTTAGGCAACATTTAGGAAGAAATTAGATTTTTTTTTAAATCTTTTATTGGATATGTTTTAGCAGAAAGTAAAAATATTGTTTTTTTCCCAAATTTCAAGTCTTTTTTAGTATAGATTGCAAACCAAAAGAAAGCTCTATTTGTGTAAAAAGAATAATATAAATTTTGTTTGAGTACAGTCTTACATGATTGAGCAATTACAAGTTAAAGCAATGCAGTGCTAAATAGCAAAAAACGTTCTGGACATGAAGGGAGTAAAATCTTCCGGAGCTAAAATGGTTAAGACTTTATAGTAATTTCACAGCCTTAACTGCATGTGCATAAACTTTATTATGAAGACAAGTTGAGAAGTTAATGTAGGCTCTAATATGGTTGCTGTAAATTATGCCTACATAATGTGAGCAAAACACTATGGGGGAGATTTACTAAAACTAGAGTGTGAAAAATCTAGTGCAGCACTACACAGATTTAATTAAAGCTTACCTGTAGGGCCCCTGCATATCTCCTAAACCTGCACGGTTTAGGAGATATACAGTGTACTGTGATGTGCCCACGTCATCGTGCACATGCGCAGTGAAGAAACGTCCTCCGTGCCGTTCCTTCACTGAGATTGTGCCATGATTGGTGCCTCCTGCGCGCATGGGCGGGAGTGACATCACGCGACTATGGCCAGTCACAGAGCTGGAGATTGCGGCTTGGAAGGAAGAAGGGCAGAAGATGGATGCGGCCTGGAGTGGGGACATCAGGGTTTACTTCCTCTTTAAAGGCCTGGTAGGCAACAGCTCTAAGGGGTTAAAAGATTAAACAAATTCTCTCAATCTTTGCTCCATATGTTCAACTCTGTTACTCAGGCCTTGTGCTTCCTGTTTAGATTGTCTCCATTTTGTTGAAGTCTGTGCCCAGCAAGGGGGAAGAACTCTGACAGTTTCTGTGGCTGGGCTCCTTCTTTACGCTAGTGGGTCATATCGCTGAATATCCAAAAGGACATACAGCTTCATGTGGTGAATTAATGATACCCTGTGGTCCTGCTGTCACCAATAAACTCCAGCACTGGAGAGGAGCTCCTACATCAAGCATCCATTCTCCAGTGTGGTCACAATGACCTGTGCAGAATATTACTTCTTATAAACACCCTGCGCATATTTTTTTATTGGAAGCAGACAGACAAAACTGTACAGTATACAAAAAAAAATGAAGCTTGTTGAAAGCATAATATGTTTTATTAACTAAATTGGTACTAAAGGCAAAATCAAAAATGACATTTATGATGCAGTCTGTCACTAGCATTAATAAAACTAGTCCCCTTCAAAACATATTTATTTTACTTGCTCATCCCAATGTTTTATTTCAACTTTTTTTAAACAGCCATACAGCAAAAGTGGGAGCTAGGGTGTTGAGACAAACCATTTAATACTGACAGGGGTGCTTACAATGGTCAGCATTTATTCATTTAGTGAAAAACTTTATCCCAAAAGGGAAAAAAAAAAAACTTTTTGTAACTGCTCAAAAAGTGTTAGCTGGAGATCAGCTTTAATTTGTTAGTCACTTATGTAAAGTCCATCTAAATCTATTAGTTCATTTAACACTTCCTTCTTCAGACAATGCTGCTGTCCAAGAGTGTCTCTGTTGCTCATCCATAGAGGATATGACACCCAGTGATATTAAGTGTGTTACTGGCAAGTTCACTAGATGAAAATAAAGGAAAAAAAAAGAAACAAAAATGCAGCCACCACATATAAAGACTGGTATGCTGCAATAAATCACATTTTTGTTTCTGGTTTTAAATATACTTTAATAATATGCAAATATTATCACTAAAACATTCACTCATGTTTACCTTAATTGTCCCAAAATGTGTAAGTTTTGATTAATCTGATACTAGTATGTGGTTAAAAATTAAGTTTCCCTTATTTACTCCAAAAAGTGTAAGTTTTGATTAACATAATTCTAGTATATGGTTAAATATTAAGTGTGAACATTTTAAGATTTCATAGCATTAGGCTTTATCTCATAACTAAGGATTAAAACATTCCAATAAAGTCACACCATCTATAAATGTTAACATCTTAAATTGTGATTTTATTCATAGATTCCCAGTATCTCTTTGAACTGGCAAAATTCAGTTTGAATCTAATCTTGAAAGTTTATAAAAGGTCAGCCTATAACTGGTGCACAGTATGCAGCAGGGTATGTTAGCATCATGAATACTTTATATTATATATTATATTATGTAGTATAGTGTCACCAAACTGCTAGAATAACCTCTTTTAAAGTGACTCCAATATCTTTTAAACAGGAAATTTTACAGAACAAGAACATGATAGCAAGCTGGGGTAGTAAATGTCTTGATAAAGAGGCACAATATAGCTTATTATTTCAATTTCCAGTTATTCTACTGCTGACGAAAACAATTTTATTTCTGTTCAGTGCAGCTGTTATCATAAGTTTGTATCCTAACAAACTAAAATAAGTCCATGAATCACTAGCAGAATTGGATGAAGCTCTGTTGGGATAGGGCCAGGAGTTTCACTTCCTTTGTTATTTGCACCCAAAAGAAAGTTATCAGCTAATATTAAAAGCATTAATTAAAGCTACACTGCATTCGCAATGTACATTTGAAGATTCAGATGCATACAGTGAACAGTCTCAGGGTTTTGTATTTTTTTTATCTAGGTAATCTTGTAGTTGCTTATCTGTTTGTAAAGCAAGACATATATATTCATAAAGGCATTTACTGAAGATTTCTAGCCTATCAAGTCTATAAAATGGGTTAATTACTTAAAAGAGTAGAGACTTATCACTTTGCAAAGATACTATTTACTGCAGCGTTCACTTTGAATAACCTCTCATGTTTAAGGGATATTTAAAAAAAATGAAAAAACATATTTACTTGCATGTGATTGGATAAATGAGGGGAACAGCTTCACTTTCTTCACTTAGCTAAGAGCACAATCCATTTACAATGTGAACAAAATTTTTGCTAATTGAACAGTATCAACTCTCATCCATAGTTTGAATCTTGTTGGTGATACAGCAAACAAAAAGAGATGACCCTTCAAGCCTCCGGAAGGAATTCAGCCTCTTGTGATGAGCAATGTGAAAATCTGGCGTTGAATAAAAGGTCTGAAAAAATTGTGCTAAACTAACTTTCAGATTACATGTGGAATTATCAATTACTTAAAGTGTATGTAAAAGCAATATTTGTTTTTCCCACCCTACTATGGAATGCACATAAGGCCCTTATTTGAGGTCTTTTTTTTATAAAACTCTCCACCCAGAAGAGGAAAAAGTATAAGAGACAGGTCTCCCAGCTAGTTTCCCAAATTCAAATCCTCGAATCCCAAAATTAATCAAAGTTTGACTCACTTCTCCTAGTGAAGCTTTGTGATCTAAGAAATCAACTATCCATGCAAAACAATATAAATGGAAAGTGGCCAAATCCATAATCCTCTTTCTGCTTGACATTCATGGTCACAAAATTCTCAACCCTTTCAATATAGGCAAATAATTCTGCAATTTTTCTCCAAACTTTACAATTTGTAAGATTCTACAGTTCCTCCAAGATGGATTTGTAAACTAATACTACAAATCTTTTGCAGACACCCTAGCCCACACCATTGCAACTCCTTTAACAATACAATGTTGTAAACCAGGGTTCTTGTCCCAAAGAATCCCTTGATGCCTTAATCATCCCTATCCTAAAACCAAGGAAATCTACTGATAACCCTGCCCACATTCAGTCCATTTCATTGTTAAACACCGAAACAGAATTATATGCTAAACTTATAGCCACTCACACTTCATTGACCTCATACAATTGTTATCATACCCCCTCTTTGCTTAGAAGTGGCAAAATCATTTGACAGGCCAGGTATACTCAGCTATTCAAGCCCTGGACACCTACCCCAGCACTAGGGTCTGGACATCTGGATTTCTTTAATTCCCCTTCTCCATAACTAATGGCACGCATCAAGGCTGTCCCTTGTCCCTGATTATCTTCTCCTCTTCTCCACACTTTTTGGAAAGTAGGCAGCCTAAGGTATTTAGTAAGAGGTATGGCAAATTATAATTTTGTGCCACAATTTTTGGGAAAATAAACACATTTAAAAAAGTGATTTTTAAAAATGTTTTACATACTGTCACCAGTGCAGTACAGTGTCATCATATAGCTGGTGTGGCTGTGATCAGGGACACTGACTGGTAATGCTATGTAAAAAAAAAAAAAAAAAAAA
>BLSH010443510.1:297817-311204 GCA_018402905.1 Glandirana rugosa | reverse complement strand
ACTTATAACGTGAAATTCGTGAAATGTCGTATTTGAGTGTCATATATAGTAATCATTATAAATAACATTCTGTCGCGGTATAGGCAAAAGAGGTGAAGTACTGGAAAGTTTCGTCCGGATAACATTATACTGTCGCCCCATTCTCGTGACAACAAGACCCTCCTACAGTTTACTACAGGAGGGTCCTAGCGAGGAACGGGCGTGTGGTACCCGGTGCGAGGTCACGCTAGACAGAGGGTAGCCCAAGTGACCTGTGTCGGTTACTGTCTGATTACTGTGACCAATCACAGAGCTCATCACAATAGTACATAATGAAAGGCATGTAACAAAGTTTTTCATTGTGTACAACTGTCATGTGATCTGCTGTGATTGGCCACATCAGTCACATGCTACGGACAGTGAGTCAGTGCAGTGATCTGTCATTGGCTGTGTCCAGTGAACCCGATGGGAGACAGATCGCACTGGAGCGTGGCCCATGGTGTGCGGGCAAGGAGCGATCCTGGGAGGACATCATTTGACATCCTCCCAGAACAACAGTGCTCTTACCCCGCTGTCATATTACAATAGGCCTGCTTTGAAAGGTCATGAAGTGGAGAAAACGGATATGGCGCTGTCTTACAATAAATATTACTAATGATATATACTGTGAGTTTATGCTGTAAAGTGCTTAAAGTGCAATATTCACTCATAAAGGTTACTCTTAAAGTCCGTGCTGAAATGTCATACAAATCATGAATAATTGTGAAAAACTATGAAAAAATAATAAAACTGAAATGGTGTGATAAAATTGTGAAATGCTATCAAGTGGATAACAAGCAAAAAAGCGGGTCTTAAAAGAGTAATTATTTCAAGGTGTAAAGTATTAAGAAAGTATTAAAAATGTGTGAGGGGCATTATTAAGATGTAATTAGTGAAACAACAAAGTGGATGTAAAGTCTCGCATATAAAACGGATTATTAAAGTGTCACATGCAGTAATATTTAAAGATTGTTGAGGTTTCAGGTAGGCCCAAACAGGTAATACAAATGTCCGTAAAAGTCCGTAAAATACCCCGGATGAATACCAAGTGGATATACAGTCACATATACACTCTTATAACTGTTCCAACCTTATTCATACTAGTGTGATCTTACAGAGGAAGCAGAACCTCTTACTGATATCAAATGTCCCTAAAGGGTCCATACAAGAAACCAACAAAGTGGATATACAGATCAATGTGCATGAGGCAAAAAATTGTTTTCAATGTAAAATTTTAGTGTCTATGGAACAACGTGCTGATAGGTGCTCTTCCAAAATTCAGTGTGGCTAGTAGATGTAAAATCACTCGTCACAGTTGAATTGCGTTCCTCCTTTGACCGTTCCCAGCTTCAGTTGTTGCAGATGGATTTTACTCCCAACTTCCTCCAGCCATTAACGGTTCAACCCGACGTTTTCAAAGTGATATGTGGAAAAACAGATTGCAGCTTCAGACACATGGATTCACTTGGATGGATTCTCTCCTGTAGTCCTCCCAGCCACTTCATAGCCTCCTGCTCATAAAGGGTCCCCTCTGGTGCTTCCTCAGAACTCCATCCATCTCAGATTAATTTCCAGATCTTTGGCAGGCTTTCATCAGCATAACTTGAACACCCGGATAGGCCTCAGACAGGCCTAGCAACCGGCGACCACCTGGAAAGGCTTCAGGCCTAGCAGCCAGGAACTACTCAATCACACCCACCTAGTCCGCAGCCCAGGGTGGAGATTTTAAAGGCCTGAAGCCTTTCTCATCATTTGAACTCACTGTATACAATATATGTACAATTTCCTTAATTGCCTCCTGGACTGGTATCAAATTTCCTTGATTAATTTTTAGCCTGGCTACCCTATTTTTTTCTCTTCTGAATTCCCACACTCATTCTTGGTGACTTCAACATCTCTGTTAATACTAACACTCCTGCTACTTCTAAACTTCTTAGTTTAACCTCCTCATTTGACCAGAAGCAATGGGTACATGCTTCTACTCATTCTGATGGCAACACCCTTGACCTTCTATTATCCTACCTATGCACTCCATGCAACCTCTCCAATAATCCTTTTCCTCTCTCTGATTACTACCTTATTAGTTTAGCTCTCTCCCTGTCTTCTACCACCTTTCCCTCCAACCACCTAACAATTACCCATTGAAATCTACACCATTTCAACCCTTCTCTATTCTGCTACTGACTACCTCTATGACAAAATCTTAGCCCTGTCCTGCCCCAATCTAGCCACTTCTATCAACAATAGATCCCTGCCCTCCACCCTGGACAAGCTCACCCCCTCACTACACACAGAATCAGGCCCGACCCCTACAACCCTGGCAAAGAGATGACACTGTGACCTAGGAAATGTGTGTGTGTCACTCAGGCTCAGTGGTAAGGGGTATGTAGTTAATGCTTCTGCAGCCGATATTAGAGTGCTGACATGGGATGGAACCAGTCCTGGTTCTTGTAAGACTTCAGAGAACAATGGAGTGGCCCCTGGAAGTCGTACATCTAGGTGTCTTGGAATGGTGAATGGATTGGCATCTTCAGCCTGCACTCCAACCAGGCCATCCTCCCAATGTGTCTCACTCCAGAGCTTAATCATGGGGATCAGATGACAACAGATGACACTGGAAGTCTCAAACAACATAGCCGCGTTCTTGAGACTAGTTCTCACAAAGATTTCAGCAATATAAATCTGCACTTCAAAAATATAGTTCTTGCCTCCACACTGCCAAGCAGACCTATTTTATCACTTTCATTAACACCTTCTCATCCAGTACCCATCAACTCTTCTTTTCCATTTATTCTCTACTTTGTCCTGCACTGCCTCCACCCACTAACTCATGTACTGCCCAGGAGTTCGCCAATCATTTAAAAAATAAGATTGATTCAATTCATGATGAAATCTCCACACTACAGATATCCCCCCACTTAACACCCCATGTACATATGTACAATCAACACTTCCCTTATTCAACCCTGCTACTATACACAAGGTTGTGAAACTTATTTCTAATGCCCAACTAACCACCTGTCTCCTGGACCCTGTTCCCTCTGAAATACTGTGGTGATGCTCTGACTCTATCCTACGCTTTCTAACCCATACCCTCAATCTCTCCCTCTCTTCTGGCATCTTCCCCAGCTCTCTAAAACATACAATAGTCACCCCCATACCTTAAAAGCCTTCCTTGGACCCCCACCAATCTTTCTTGTTTAATATTTTTATTGAATTAAAGGTTATGTAACAAGGAATAAGTATTCATTACATATTTTAGGCATAGGTGTATAGGTAGAACAAATACATGCCTTTATGGCTATAAAACAAACAGTAATTTGTCTTGGTATGACAATGTTGCAGTTTTAATGGGGAACAATATCGCCTGCCCTCAAGAGCACCCCAATGGGAGCAAGTTGTGACCTGGAGGGCGGGATGGTGTCATTAGCCTCTAAATATTGATTATTAGATAAAGAAATAACATTGTCATGGGATAGCATTCGAACGTTGGGACCATCTCCTTGCTCCCCTTTTCCTTCAAACTCCTTGAATGCTTGGTCTACAACCAACTGAGTGATCACCTTATTAAGAATAACTTTCTTGATCTCCTTCAGTCCGGATTTTGCCCTCAACGCTCCACAGAAACTGCTCTCTTAAAACTCACAAACAATTTACTAACAGCAAGAACCAATGGACACTATTCTGTACTCCTACTTCTGGACCTTTTGGCCACCTTTGATATGGTTGATCACCCCCTCCTCCTTAAAAAAAAACTTTATTCCTTTGGTCTCAATGACATTGCTCTTATTTGGCTCTTATCTTTCCTATCCCACCACACACTGTCAATTGCAATTCTACTTCCTCCTTTCCCCTTCCTTTCTCTGTCGGGGTCCCCCAAGATTCTGTTCTTGGACCTCTGCTATTCTCAATCTGCATCTCCTCCCTGGGTCAGCAGATAGCTTCCCATGGATTTCAATATTATTTCTATTCTGACTGCACCCAAATCAACCTCTTTACCCCTCAGCTCACAACATCGGTCTCCTCACGCATTACTAATTTACTGACCGACATATCACTCTGGATGTCACACCATTTCCTCAAACTCAACCTGTCCAAAATGGTGCTCATAATATTTCCTCCCTCACATGCCCCTTTCCCAGTCTTCTCTATCAAGATCAATGGCACTACCATCAACCCATCCCCGCATTCCAGACTGCTAGGTGTAATAGTGGGCTCTAAACTCTCCTTTCTACCCCACATCCAATCACTGTCCAAACTTTGCCACCTCAACCTCTGCAACATCTCCAAAATATGCCCCTTCCTAACCAATGACACCACAAAGCTCCTAATCCACTTCCTGCTTATCTCTCACCTCGACTCCTGCAACTCCTTCCTCATTGACTTACCTCTACAATTAATTACATTTGAAATACTAACAATAACTTACAAAGCCATTCACAACTTGGCCTTCAGCTAAATCACTAACCTAGTCTCAAAATACCAACCAAATCGTTCTCTTTGTTCCTTCGAAGGCCTCCTGTTGTCAAGTTCCCTTGTTACTTCCTTCCATGCTCACCTCCAGGACTTCTGCTGAGCCTCTCCCGTCCTTATAAATTCCCTATCCCAATCTGTCCAACTATCTCCTAACTCCACTTTTAGGTGATCCCTGAAAACCTTTCTCTTCAGAGAAGCCTATCCTGCCACCCAACAACTGTACTTTTATTTTCTCCATCAGCTCATCCCCCACAGTTATTACCTTTTGTATAACTTGACCCTCCTTTTTAGATTGTAAGCTCTACGGAGCAGTGTCCGCTGATTCCTCCTGTATTGAATTGTATTGTAACTGTACTGTCTGCCCTCATGTTGTAAAGCGCGGCAAAAACTGTAGGTACATGTTTATTATTTTAAGAAAATAAAACAGCTTTTATAGAAACTTCAACCAAACATCAGCATTTATTTTGCAATTTTAAAACCCCTTTACATTGCTTCAGCTTGGACCTATGCATATACCATACCTCTGGGATCCCCCTGGGTCACGTGCTGAGTGGTGGCCTTACTGCTTACTGCACAGGAGACCATTCACTTAGCACATGCACATTGAGAGAATGGTTTACATTTTCTTAGTGAATGCAAAGTGTTTTCTAATTGGGCAAAGTGGAGATTGTGATGTCACCCCCCCCCCACTTTTCTACTTTACTCAGTCAGAGAAAACTTTGTATCATTGAGAAAATGCAGAGCATTTTCTGAATGGTGTGTGATTTCCTGTGTTCACTATTCCATCACTGATTTTACCATTACCATCTTAAGTCTTCCACAATTGAACTGAGAAGTATGTTGACCTCCTTTATGAAAACACTAGTCCCATGGCTTTCAAAACCCAGTGGCTGAGTCAGTGTCTGAATTAGGGATGAGCCGAACACCCCCCGGTTCGGTTCACACCAAAACATGCGAACAGACAAAAAGTTCAGGACTGAACATCCGAACACCATTAAAGTCTATGGGACGCGAACAGTAAAAATCAAAAGTGCTAATTTTAAAGGCTTATATGCAATGGTATTGCCCTAAATAGTGTATGGGGACCCGGGTCCTGCCCTAGGGGACATGTATCAATGAAAAAAAAAGTTGTAAATTGATCGTTTTTTCAGGAGCAGTGATTTTAATAATGCTTAAAGTGAAAAAAAGAAAAGAAAAATTCCTTTAAATATTGTGCCTGGGGGGTGTCCTTAGTCTGTGTGTAAAAGGGCGCATCTCTGTCAGGTGTAGAACATAGCCAGAGCAAAATGACATTTCCATAGGAAAAATTGTCATTTAAAATCGCGGCTGTAATGTATTGCCATTTCCCGGCAATATAAAAAAAAAACGCTGAAAAAAAGTGCATGCGGTCCCCGCCCCCAGTCCAAACCAGGCTCTTCGGGTGTGGTTTGGATATTAAGGGGAACCCCGTGCCAAATTTAAAAAAAAATTGATGTGGGGTCCCTCTAAAATCCAAACCAGACCTTTATCCGAGCATGCAGCTATGGCTGGTTAGGATAGGGGGGACAAGCGAGCGCCCCCCCCTCCTGAACCGTACCAGGCTATATGCCCTCAACATGGGGAGTATGGGTGATTTGGGGGAGGGGGAGCTCTGCCCCCACCTCAAAGCACATTGTTCCCATGTTAATGGGGACAAGAGCCTCTTCCCCACAAGCCTGACCGGTGCTTGTGGGGGTCTGCGGGCGTGGGAGCTTATTGGAATCTGGAAGCCCCCTTTAATAAGGGGGCCCCCAGATCCCGGGCCCCCCCATGTGAACAAGTTTGGGGTACATTGTACCCCTACCCATTCACCAAAAAAGGAGTGTAGCGTAAAAAAAAATATTAGGCAGTTTTTGACAAGTCCTTTATTTTGTATTATAGCTCTTTCTTCTTTCTTCCTCCATCTTCTCCTGGCCCGGTCCTTCTTCCAGTCGTCTTCTTCTTTTAGTCTTCTTGCTTCCTCTCTTCATCTTCAATCCTCAATCTTCATCTTCTTTCTTCTTTCCCCGCTGCCACACTCTCCACTGCTGCAGTTCGGCCCCTGCGTGTCTTGCCGAATGGGCGGTCTTCACAATGACAGTTCTTTTAAAAGAAGGGGCGGGGCCACCAGTGACGTAAATGGGTGACACGCCCCCTCTGACATCACATGACGTCAGAAGGGGGCGGGTTAACTCAGTTACATCACTGGGTGGCCCTGTCCCTTCTTATAACAGTACTGTCATCGTGAAGACCACCCATTCGGCAAGACGCGCAGGGGCCGGACTGCACCAGCGGAAAGAGCGGCGGTGGAGAAAGAAGATCAAGATGAAGATGAAGATTGAAAATTGAAGACAAAGAGAGGAAGCAAGAAGACTAAAAGAAGAAGCAGAAGACCAGAAGAAGGAGCGGACCAGGAGAAGATGGAGGAAGAAAGAAGAAAGATCATTAATACAAAATAAAGGACTTGTCAAAAACTGTCTATTGGTTTTTTTACACTACACTCCTTTTTTGGTAATGGGTAGGGGTACAGACCCCAAACCTATTCACATGGTGGGGTGTCGGGATCTGGAGGCCCCCTTATTAAAGGGGGCTTCCAGATTCTAATAAGCCCCCTGCCTGCAGAGCCCCACAACCACCGGCCTGGGTTTGTGGGGATGAAGCCCTTCTCCCCATCAACATTGTGGACAAGGTGCTTTGGGCGGACCTCAAAGTATCCTCCCCATGTTGAGGGCATGTGGCCTGGTATGGTTCGGAGGGGGGGCGCTCACTCGTCCCCATCCCCTCCTGCCATGCCAGGGTTGCGTGCTTGGATAAGGGTCTGGTTTGGATTTTGGGGGGACTTCACGCCATTTTATTTTAAAATTTGGTGTGGGGTTCCCCTTAAAATCCATACCAGACCTGAAGGGCCTGGTTTGGATTTTGGGGTGAACCGCACGTCATTTAAAAAAAAAAATTGGCACGGGGTTCCCCTTAAATTCCATACCAGACTTGAAGGGCCTAGTTTGGATTTTGACGGGAACCGCATGTCATTTTTTTAAAAAAATTACCATGGGGCTCCCCTTAAATTCCATACCAGACCTGAAGGGCCTGGTTTGAATTTTGGGGGGGAACCGCATATCTTTTATTTTTTTAATTTTGGCACGGGGTTCCCCTTAAATTCCATACCAGACCTGAAGGGCCTGGTTTGATTTTGGGGGGAACCGCACGTCATATTTTTGTTTATTTTGGCACGGGCCCTGCTGTTGTAAATTAGTTAATAAATTGTGATAAAATCCCCCAGTCAAACAGGTGGCCAAGAATTGGGCCTTGCTTGTTCTTGTGCCAGAACACTGTAACCCCTAACTCTTGTTGGACGGAGGAACTGGGCCTGATGTAAATTAGTTTTACCACTTAAGCTCCGGAGCCCTTTTTTACACTTGTTGTTTACAAGTTAAAATAATTTTTTTTTGCTAGAAAATGACTTAGAACCCCCAAACATTATTTTTTTTTTCAAACACCCTAGAGAATAAAATGGTGATTGTTGCAATACTATTTTTCACACGTTATTTGCGCACTTTTTTGAGTTAAAAAATAAGACAACAGTAAAGTTAGCTCAATTTTTTTGTATATTGTGAAAGAGGATGTTACCCTGAGTAAATAGATACCATACATGTTAGGGTTGAAAATTGCGCACACTTTCGGAATGGCGACAAACTCCGGTACTTAAAAATATAGGCGACACTTTAAAATGTTTTTACGGTTACCAGGTTAGAGGTGCAGAGGAAGTCTTTTGCTGGAATTACTGCTCACACTCTGGCAATCACGGCGATAACTCACATGTGTGGTTTGAACACCGGTTTCATATGCGGGCGTGACTTACATATACGTTTTCTTTGCTGCGAAAGCTCCCAGTTACGGTGGCACTTTAATTTTTTTTTTTATTATATTTTTCCTCTTAACACTGTTTCTTTAAAAAAAAAATCTGATCACTTTTATTGCTATCACAAGGAATGTAAACATCCCTTGTGATAGTAATATATGGTGACAGGTACACTTTATGGAAGGATGGGAGGGTCTAAAGGACCCCCATCCCTCCTTTGCACTTCACAGTATTCAGATCGCCAAAAACGGTGATTCTGAATACTGTCTTTTTTTAACACCGGCGCCGTTTCCCGCCAAGTAAACCAGAAGGGACGTTCTGACATTTCTTCCAGAAATGTACAAAGGAGTCCTGATTGAAGCTGATTCTGGCTTCCACAGGGACTCCACACAGCGGCCAAAAGTGTTGGATCGGAGCTCCGGTCTCCTGGTGGGATGGGAGACCAGAGAAGAGCGGCGGACGGTAGCGGGGATAAAGACAGAGTGCCTTCCAAGCTGGATCAGCCATTATCCCCGGATAGCCGGCCGCCTGCTCTAAAAAACAATACCGGGGTATAGCCTGTAGCTGCAGTCTATACCCCAATACTCCCACTTAAACCTGCCACCGTTTATAAACAATGATTCGTGTTAAATGGTTAAAAATTGTGATGACATGCTCCAGTCCAACAGGTGGAGAAAAATTGGGCCTTGGGTGTTGTCGGAGCCAGAACACTGTAACCCCTTGCAGTTACTTTTTTTTAGGCACAGGAACAGGCCCTGCTGTTGTAAATTAGTGTAACCACTTAATCGGAATCACTGTTCATAAATGGTGGCTGCTTTAAGTGGACATATCGGGGTATAGTCTGCAGCTACAGGCTATACCCTGGTACCATTTTTTAGAGCAGGTGGCTGGCTATCCATTGATAACAGCCGCTAGGTCATTATCCCAGGCATCAGGAGGGGACATAAAGATTCTTTCGTGGTGAAATGGTGATATACTTGGTAACAAAACTGGACACCATTGAAAGTAGCCATGCTAAGGTATATACACAATATTGACTGATATATATAGATTCATAAATCTACATGAAAACACTGACTAAAAAATTGAAGCAATATTTAAAAGAAAAACATAACAAAAAACAAGCTAATTTTACAGTGAGACAGACAAATGATATCTAATATATGTTATAAATTGAGTGTATATGCACAGTGTATTATGTGACTATTCACTCAATTCATTCTTGTTTATTCTTTTCTTCAAGAACATGCTCACTAATCATAAAAATGTGCAGTGAACTTCAAGGGCTCAATTTAGGAAGAATTTATGTGGAGAATAACCTTGAGTAATTCATGTGCAGGGACAGCAAAATAATTATATTGTGCAGAACTATGGCTTTAGGATTTCGTAACAAGACCAATGTATCTACTTTTGCTATGACTAAGCAAATGCAGATACTGTTTATCATGTTCATTTAAAGTCAAATGTGAAACTAAAAATATAATTATTTCACATGTGGTAAAATAGCTCTACTTTTCTGTGAATTTAATCAATTTCAGATTTTTTTCAAGAGTAGCAATACATATATTATCCCTAGATTGGCCCAATTTAATTTAATTTAATTAACCTTTAATTAAATGTAGCTAAATACATTCCAAATGCCACAAAACAAAAGGTATACAATGTCTAATAGTTTTTTTTTAAAGATCAGCTACAGCCTGAGTAGAAAGCCTGATCCCTGCCAGCATACTGTAGAGAAGGACCCTTGCTCTCTGTGGGGAAGCAGAGATCTCTTTACAGAGGTCAAACACACACCCTGCTGATTCAGGTCAAGAGCTCTCTAAACAGCAGGAAGTACAAGATTAGCTGATGGAAAAGCCCACAAAATGACTGCATTTTGGAAAGTGGACAACCCAATGGCATTTTCTTTCATTAGGTATTTATTTTCAAGGAGAGAGTGGAGTAACTGATCAGAGATTCAAAAATATATATTTTTAATGTAGTTTGATAACACCCGACTGAAGCCCATTTTTGTATCTGAACTCAGTGTTTGTTTTAGTCTCTTATCTGACCGGCATCCACAATCTCATATACATGTGAGAAAAGATGTTCACTACATCCTAGGAGCTGGCAGCTATACAAGTCTGATAAAATCTAGTCTTGAGGTGGAGACACAGACCAAAGCAGAACGTTTAGTATATATAGCTGCATAGAGGAGCTTGAAATCCAAGAAGCACCTTCAGGCTTTCCAGGGCATAAATCACATCTCATCTAATTTGCTAACTACCTATCACATTTTTAAAGGCCCTGAAGTGCCAGGACAATAGAAACACCCACAAATGACCACATTTTAACAAGAAAATAACCCAAGATAAGAGGCATAGTCGGTATTTAGATGTTTTCTTTTTTTTTCCACATGTTTTAAAAAAATATTTAAAATATTTTTTTTTACACAAGATGTCAATTAAAAGAATATGTTTAACACATTTTGAGCATATTTAGAATTACAATCTAAACTACACTCTGCTACTCCTCCTGAGTATGGTATAGCACATTTTTCTGAGCCTAGCTGCAGAGAGGGGTCCACAATCCAAGGAGCACCTTCAGGCTTTCAAGGGGCATTAGTTACACATTTCATTGCCTGAATATCTATCACTTTTTTGCTAGGCTGCACTGCACTACTAATGCTTGCCTGCTGCAATTTAGTATGATGTTCAATGCTTGGTGACATAGTATTCCTGACTCTTTCAAAAAGGACCCCTTCATCTAATAAACCACTACTTTCCTCAGGACTAGTCCCTGCTGCTTTTGTCATACTCATCATTAGTGTAAGTTATTTTGGAAATTTGTGCCAGTAGCTGTATTTGTACCTGGCGGCAGACTGGTCCCTTTTGGCTAGGTAGGATACCAGTTCCAGCTAACAATGGTACTAGATGACACTGTGACTGGTGTGACAATGATCAGGAACCCTGTTGATGGCTTACATTGGTCTTGTGACACTGACATTGGTGTGGCAGTGATCAGGAACACTGTGGCTAGCTCCACTGCCATGATGACACTGACATTGGTGTGGCTAGCAATCAGGGACACTGTGATTGGCTAAAATGGTCTGGTAACACTGTACTGGTGTGACTAGCAATCTAGACTATCGGGATACTGTTCAAAAAGATGTCAGCAGCTACAGTCAGTGAACACTCTGCTTCTTCTTAAAACCGATCAGTATGTGAGCGGAAACAAAGCTCTGGCTGCAAAATGTGCTGGCTCTGGTGACAATGTAATAGTGCAGCTAATGAGAAGGACAAGGTTATTGTTTTTTACTGGCTCTGGTGACATTGGCACTGGTGTGGCTAGCAATCAGGACAATGTTGCTGGCTTTACTAACATTGGTGGCATTTAATTTTTGCAGAAAAAAAAAAAACAGAAATATTGCTGTGACACCAGGCACACTATGTAAGCAACTTTCACTAGGACATAGTTTCACAGGGAGAGAGGCAGTTTTAATCTAGCATTTGACTCCAGGCATAATTTTTACTGGGCTGAAGTTTAACAGGGTGACAACAGGCAGATTTAAAATAAAGAAAAATGCCTATGCACAGTATTTGAGCATTTTTTACTAGGTCAAATTCTGGCAGCTTTTAATAACAAAATCAATGGTATTGTGTAATCACTTCGCAAAACAAAACCAGCAAAACAATGTAATTACTCCATACACAGTATTTAAACACTTTTAGCCCAGGTTCACACACTTGTGCAATGTGGGAACCAGCGCGATTCCATCACCGGTACCCACATCACATCTAACCCACAGGCAGTTCCCACTGCCTTCTGCGAAGCACTGTGGGTGTTAATACATTGTTAAAGACACCCCCAGAATGGTTCACAGATCGCAGTGCAAACTGTGAACTGGCACAGGAATTGGATCGCTTAGGTGAGAACACCCATGCAATCCGATTTCAGTGCGGGGGGGGGGGAATTCTGCGTATCAGATGCGAGTTCAGCCATACAACTGCAGTGTGGGTGCGAATCACATGCAATGTCTAAGATTGCATATGTGTGAACCTAGGCTTAATCATGTATTTTGAATGGTAGAGACAGCAGGGAACTTTTAATTAAAATCCAATATTAGAGTGGATTATTCCACAGAGAATACCAGCAAAATATTGTAGCATGACTATATTTTGCTAAGCCACATTTTGCACAAGTGAGACACAAGATATCTTTAGAATGTCATTAGTTCATAGAGGTGATTGCATTAACAAATTGATGATTTTAAGCTCCTCTGTTATATCCACATTTTCAGTCTGGAGCTCCCCTGCCCCAAAGTACCACCCCATGTTGAGGGCATGTTGCCTGGTATGGTTTATGGGGGGGATGCTCGCTTGTCCCTCCCCTTTCCTGGATAAGGATCTGTTATGGATTTTGGGGGGATAACGTGCGATTTTTTAAAATTGTGGCATGGGGGTTCCCCTCAAAATGCATACCAGACCCAAAGGGCCTTTTTTTGGACATTTTTGTATTGCATTCATTCAGCTGTCAATTGGGAAGCACATGCACTAAAATGTGGCCTCATCATACAGACTGGTCCTCCAAGCTGTTGTTAACAAAATAAAGAAAGCTTGCAGGGAAAATCAATTTAAATGTTTATGGGGGGGATGCTCGCTTGTCCCTCCCCTTTCCTGGATAAGGATCTGTTATGGATTTTGGGGGGACCACATGCAATTTTTTAAAATTGTGGCATGGGGGTTCCCCTCAAAATCCATACCAGACTCAAAGGGCCTTTTTTTCACATTTTTGTATTGCGTTCATTCAGCTGTCAATTGGGAAGCACATGCACTAAAATGTGGTCTATTCATACAGACTGGTCCTCCAAGCTGTTGTTAACAAAATAAAGAAAGCTTGCAGGGAAAATCAATTTAAACGTAATTTTTTTCCCTTATATATGCCAGTTTTGTTGCAGCAGGTTATATACACATCACAGTTGCACCAGTTTACAGGCAGACTAAGGGGACCCCCAGGCACGTTATTTAAGATGTTTTTTTCATTTTTATTGTTTCACTT
>BLSH010443510.1:284534-294589 GCA_018402905.1 Glandirana rugosa | reverse complement strand
GGGATGGGAGTTCCTCGAATGTTGATTCCAGGGATTGAGTGTAAGTATGTGATCCCGGTTAAATTTGTTCTAGATTAATGGGATGGTCGTACAGAAACCATATATTGTTGTATTATGTCATTAATTATAACCACCCATCCCTACTTTTTGTCACCTTTTTGTCACACTAAAGTAGGGATACTCGGTCGGTTTATTTCTCACCTCCCCCGTCCTTTTTCCTACTTTCTACTTATCTCTTTTCGTTTTTTCTCCGTTTAAGTCCACGAATCTACTCTCTCCACCACCTCATGAGGGTTCTAAGATGTGTGTGGAGCCATATTAATCTATTCATCCTCTCAAATGAGAATGGCATTAAAGCTGTTTTATTCATGATGATTTTGCACCTTTGCAAACTGCACTATCTGGACTTTTTTTACCTCACTGTGTGAATACCCAGCTTTAAGGTAGAGGAAGCAACTTTCTCAGAATCTTGGGAGTACTCCACCACCTCTCTCATCTAAGCACCTGAATTTGCCTCTTTTTTGCTTTTCTCTATTCATCTTTCATCCTTTTTCCTGCCCCCTCCACTCTTTATTTGGCTGGCTCATAGGGATGAAATCACACTGTTTTTCCACTGTTTTTCATCCCTACCCACCAATATTAATTACTGTATTATGTTGTTATATACCAAAGACATGCTGGTAGGGTAATTAGATCTTGTTTAAATTGGCCCTAGTGTATGAATGTGAGTTAGGGACCTTAGTTGTAAGCTCCTTGAGGGTAGGGACTGATGTGAATGTACAATATATATGTGTAAAGTGCTGCGTAAATTGACGGCGCTATATAAGTACCTGAAATAAATAAATACTGTCCATGACAACTCATTGTAACTTAATGTTTGTCATCTTCTCCATGAATGGGGTTGTATCCCCTTTCATCCTTTTTGGTGGTATCTTTAATGTCTTCTCCTATCAAAATGAATAAAATGGCAAATATTCTTGATTTGGGTGGTTTGCAGATTCCTAGTTAGATCTTCCGTTTTGACGTGATCACTATATTTTATGCATCACGTATCATATTTTACCTTTATGTTTTGTCTCTTTTGCTTTTTTAAAAAAAACAATTTTAAGACAAATTGTATTGCAAGTCATTTAGATGTAGTAAGTTCTTACTTTAGTTTCATGAAAGCCCCAATCACATCCAATCACTTTGAAAACAGTGACTCTTATAGTGCTGTGTATTTTGTAGTTATCATGTCCATTTTCTATTAAGTAAATAACAAGGTATAGTATATTAAAGCTAACACAATATTTGACTTTACAAAGGGAGCTGTATTGCTATCCAAAATGATTGTGAGAGATGGTTTTTCCATGTTTACCCTTAGTTCTTGGAAGCACCACATTCACTTTCATATGTAAATGACAATAAAATGGTATTTATGCATGTGCACATAATACCCGGACTATTAAGATATATGTCTTCCAATACATCACAAGGGAAATCAATCTATTTTCTAGAAAGTGCTTAAAACATCTAGGTGGAACGTCCTTGAAGTGACCCATTAAGCTATACTTGAGCCAGGACACCTTAATATTCAGTCTTATTAATGAGCTTGAATGAAAAGCATGTTACCCATCTTTGTAATACAATAAAACATTGTAGGAAAGTGCAGGCAGCTTCTAGAAATTAAACTTGGAAGTGTTCTAATTTTTCTTGTTTTGTGCATATTGCTTAATGTAAATTACAATATCTAGTGCCTTCATTGCCTAAGATGTCTGTTTGAAAGATTGCTTATAGAACTAACAGCAGCCTACTTATCATCCTTGAAAGTTTGCACATTACCATAAATGTGCATGTCAGAGCAATATATTGTACTTGTATTTGTCTGCGTCATAAAGTATCTTCTGGTTAGGCTAAGAGCACAATTAAGAGTGTTTATTTTGGTATATACATTTGTACTAAACTGGCTCGTTAGCTGCAGCACCATGAGCTCAAATTGGAACAATGAAGAAAGTAACAAGCAGCCATAAAAACAGTTTAGATTATTTCTTACCTCAGTAATGAAGGATTTGGCAGTTGTTGGGCTCATAACGAGAATGGCTCTTCTCAGCGTGTCCCTGTAGCGATTTAGCTCCTCTATGCGTAGAGTAGCAAAGAGTCCTGTGATCATCTTATTAATGTTGTTTTCCACCTTCTGCAAAGCTACATCCATTCCCTGCTGAGATACTCTATCCAAAAATTCTTGTATTCCACGGATATCTAGGAACATCAAAAGTCCATCAATATGCTAATCAGTTAACAGAAACACATCAATTAAATGCCTAGGTTGGTTTGGGAAGTCAATTTGCTCACTTTCATGAAATGGAAGGTTAAGCTGCACATATGTTCAATTGTGTTGTACAGCCTCTTCCAAGTGGACTCATACTACAACTCTTTCATCATTGTCTCTGAATGCAATTAATTCAATAGGAAGAAATGTTTATGCTAGATATGTTTTTTTTAATAATGCAAGCTATCAGGTGTAAAAGCATCCATAGAGACAGATCAGAAAATATGACTATCTTACCCAATTTGAGTATTCATTTATTAATTTTTTTATCTTGGGCCAATGTTGGCCGAATCCTGGAAGCATCCAGCCAATAAAATTATTTGCACAGGAATAGTCAAAAATGGGTATTTGTAGCAGTATCAGCCCACTTATAGACACTTTTTATCTGTTGCACATCTATGTCATGGACAAGTAAACTATTTAAATTTTTAGCAACTTAGTTGATATTGAAAAATATTAGCTGCCTCTTATCCTGTACAATTATTTTACGCTATTTTTACTTAAATTTGAATGCCTAGCAAACAACTAATTACACAGATGAAATACATACTGTATATGAGCACTGTTTTACCTGCCAAAAGATTAAAATTTATGTTCATTCACTCCAGAGATTTACACAGACCTGTTAGGCAGCATAGCTAGCCTGAAGACTTGCCTTTTCTCTACTGTGGGCAAGTAACATCATGGTTTTTTACCTGACCCCAGTCTGTAACTGCACATGAAAGGAGTAGCAGCAGACTGATAACTCCCACTCCTGTTCTCATTATTAGCACATGAGCACTGCAGTACAATTGATTGGTGTCCTCTGTTGCTTCTGCTGTACAACGTCACCATACAGAGAATCACAAGAGCCTAATCTTAATCAATTTCATATGCTTACACTAGTTATGTAAAAAAAAAAATATTATTTTTTTTTCTAATTATTGATTTTTATTAAATAGTTTACAAAAGTTACATACAAACAACAAAAAACAACAAAAATAAAAATAGAGAAGAGGAAAAAAACACATAGGCTGGGACACCTAGATTCCATATAGCACAACATTAGTAGAACATGAGTAAGAGAGTCCCTTCTTGCAAATTTAAGAATTGATACAATGATGTCTAATCACTTTTTCTCCAAAAACACAAATATAATGAATCCATCTGGGAAGCTGCCCTCCCCAAATCAGAACCAAGTCAGAGTCAGTCCAGGAACTGTACGCCATTTAAAGGAAGGATCCCAGAGCGTCAAAGACCAGAAATTTAATCCACGGAGACTGTACGGCCATATAATTAGAATAACATTCGTGTTATTAGTTCCTCCATTCTCCTTAGATGGTTCAATTCAACTATCCACTCTTTAATAGTAGGAGCAACATCAGTGTTCCAATGTCTAGGTATAAGTATTCATGCTGGAGAGAGGAGAAAACGGAGTAGACCCTTTTTAGTGACTCCCTTAGAGTCCGGATAAATAGACAATAGAACCATTTCCGGAGATTTCTGATATGATATACCGGTAACAAAGGAGCATATTTGGAACACAGACTTCCAGAATGTTATAATCCCGGGACAGGTCCACCATATGTGGATCATTGTGCATTTATCCCCCCACAGGGCCAACACTCTTCAGGATGTTTTGGGGACATTCTATAAAGCCTCATGAGGCACCTATACCAGTGGTTCTCAACCCTCTCCTCATGTACCCCCAGCAGGCCATGTTTGTAGGTTTTCTTTGGTATTTTGGTATTTTGGACAGCTATTTTATCTAAGAGAAATTCCCAAAACATGGCCTGTTGGGGGTACTTGAGGACAGGGTTGCGAACCATTGCTCTATACCACCTGGTTAATATTTTATAGTTCTATTCTTGTATGTATGTTGAGAGACTGGATTTAAAAGCTAGAACGAAAGACTTATTCCAATCTTCTGTATTAATCCTATATCCCATTTCGCTCTCTCAATCTCTAATGTACTATGGATAATAAATATATCATATATTTTAGAAATAGTATGGGAGCACTCAGAAAACCCAGCGCAGAGAGATTCAAATGGAGTTAAGTCCCTATGTAGTGAGCCCTAGTTCACTAATTGTGTGTAAAAGTGTTGAAGCTGAAAATAATGCAGCCAATGACCCGCATAGTTGCATTCTTCATTTGGTACTATATTAAATGGTTGGAGTCCATTAGTCGTAAGTGCTAGTTTAATCAGCAAGGAGGCCTTATTTGTCCATCATAGGAACCTGGTAGACAATAGACCCAGGGGTGGGGGGGGTGGGAATTCTGGATTGCCCATAATTGGAGTGAAAGGGCCAGGGGTGATGGAATGCCCATCTTTCAAATAGTTGAATTCCACACTTTTAATAGTGATAATGTCAGGGGTGAGAATGTTTCTCCAGTCAATATTGAATGGAAGAAAGTTCTTGGGAGCTCTATAGGTAGCGTTTGATATAGGTATAGAAAGCGAGGTAGGATAGCCATCTTATATATAGCCATCCTCCCCATCCAGGAGTGTTTTCCCCTGGCCCTAGTCTGCAACTGACTATTCACAGAGTTCAGCAAGGGCAGATAGTTCAATTTATAAGTCTTTTCTTCTGTGGGGGCGATGTTAATACCCAAATATTTAAGAGAACGAGGTTCCCAAAAAAATGGAAAGTCAGTTTCCAATGCCTCCTTCTCACTTAAAGGTAGCATAATATTAAAACACTGGGATTTTGTTACGTTTACTTTAAAATTGCTATAGAGTCCGAATTGTTCTAATTCATACAAAATGCTTGGGAAGGCTATTCTTGGGTTAGATATATATATATATAAGTAAATCATCTGCAAAAATGCTTAATTTATAAGAACTGTTGCCCACCTGAACTCCTATAGCCAGGATATATAAATATGGCAGCCCTGGCATGTCCCATTCAAAATGTTAACAGGTTGTGACAATATTCCATTGACCCTTACCCTTGCTGATGGAGCAGTATCTACAACCATTATTTTATGTATAAATTCTACCGGAAGACCTACTTGTTTCAGGGATGCTATCATAAACTTCCAGTCTAGGAAATCGAAAGCGTTCTCCGCATCTAATGACAGAAGACAAAGTGGTATCTTGGTTTTCTGTGCATATTGTATCAAGAGATTTGCCTTTAATCACCTCAATACCGGGCACTTTCACCCCCTTACTACCCAGGCCATTTTTCAGCTTTCAGCACTGTCACACTTTGAATGACAATTGAGCGGTCATGCTACACTGTAATGTGAACATTTTATCATTTTCTGCACATAAATAGAGCTTTCTTTTGTTGGTATTTAATCATTGCTGGGTTTTAGGATTTTTACTAAAAAAAGACTGAAAATTTTGAAAAGAAAACATTTTTCTTAGTTTTTGTCAGTAAATTTTGTAAATAAGTAATTTTTCTCCTTCACTGATGTATGCTGATGAGGCGGCACTCATGGGCACTGATAGGCTGCACTGATGGGCACTGATGAGGTGGCACTTATGGGCACTGGTGAGGTGGGACTTATGGGCACTGATTAGGTGGCACTGATGAGGAGGCACTCATATGCTGCATATATGGGCACTGATAGGTGGCACTGATGGGTGGCACTGGTGGGCACGGATGGGTTGCACTGGTGGGTACTGATAGGTGGCACTGGTGAGCACTGATAGGCAGCACTGATAGGTGGCACTGATGGGCACTGATAGGTGGCACTGGTGGGCACAGATAGGTGGCCCAGATAGGCAGCACTGATGGGCATTGATGGGTGGTCCTGATGGGCATTGATGGGCAGCAGTGATGTGCACTGATAGGCGGCACTAATAGCCAGCACTGAATGGCATCACTAATGGGCACTGATTGGTGGCACTTGTGGGCACTGATTGCTGGCACTGGTGGGCATTTGTGGGCACTGACTGTTGGTACTGGTGGGCACTTGTGGGCACTGATTGCTGGCACTGGGGTGGGCCCTGGTTGCTGGCACTGGTGGTCAATGGTAATCAGGGCACTGATGATCAGGCCCTTATTACATCCCTAGACATCCTCTGTGAGAGGAGATGCCACTGATCGGCGATCCTCGCCGCACACTCTGTCAGTGTGAGGCGAGGAGCGCTGATTACAGGCACTTCCTTATTCACATGTGACTGGCTGTGATTGGTCACAGCCGATCACATAGTTAAAGAGCTGCAGCTCTTTACACAAATCTAAGTCATGCCGTGACCTGGCAATAAGGTGCGGCCGCAATCGGCGCACTGCGTGCCCCCTAGGGTGCGCGCAGCACGCTTTCTGGGACAGCGTCATATGATGTTGTCCCAGAACGAGAGCTGCACCGCCCCGCTATATTGATGGTGGGCGGGTGGTTAAGATATTATCACAAGATATTATCACAAGCTTCTCTGTTTGGAACAAACTCCACCTGATCTAAGCCTATTAAGGAAGGGATCATAGTTTGTAAACATGTAGTTAAAATTTTTGCAAACATTTTTAAGTCCACATTTATCAAAGAAATGGGCATATAGCTAGAACATTGGGTATGATCCTTTTTCCGTTTTTGCAATAAGGAAGATTTATGCTTCCTGTGTTTGCTTGGTAAAAGGACAATCTGGCTTCATTTCATTGTAAAGATAACAGAGCACAGGGCTAAGAGCATCAGTAAACTGCTTATAGAAAGCCCCAGAGAACCCGTTCGGTCCAGGGCATTTACCTTGTTTTAAAGATGTTACGGCCTAATTGTCTTCTCCTAATGAAAAATATAATTTTTTTTTTAATGAGTACCCACATAAATTGGTGTTTTTTTAATCTGCCAGGAATAAACAAAATACAAAAAAACGGATATTGGATAGTTGAATATAGCCTAATACAGATCTACTTTTTATTTATTTATTTCAGGTACTTATATAGCGCTGTCAATTTACGCAACGCTTTTACATATATATTGTACATTCACATCAGTACCTACCCTCAAGGAGCTTACAATCTAAGGTCCCTAATTCACATTTATACACATACTAGGGCCAATTTTTTAGACAGGAGCTAATTAACCTACCAGCATGTCTTTGGAGTGTGGGAGGAAACCGGAGTACCCAGAGGAAACCCACCCAGACACAGGGAGAACATGCAAATTCCAGGCAGGGTCTTGGCTGGGATTCAAACCAGTGACCCTTTTGCTGCCAGGCAAAAGTGCTATCCACTACACCACTATGCTTCACATCAAGGCAATTACATTACAAGCAATACTGGTATAATTGTTGCCCATTCAGTCCCAAACATTGCTAGTGTACATTACATACATGATTTGCTGGTTACCCTGTTAATAATAGTCCGGCGTGTAGTAATAAATGGTGAATGGTAGAAGCTATTATACTGGTGATACAGTGTAAAGTTATAATAATGTGGTATAAAGCGCAATAAGCTAAGTACAGAAATCCATAGCAATAAATCCGACTTAATGGAAAGTGTTTATAAAAGAAACTCTGTGAGAATGTCTCAAGCATTCTCACAGCTGTTATGAAAACACTGCATTAAGGCCACTAAATTGATTATGATCACAGAAAGTAAACATATTACGCAAATTAACATAATTAAATGTGAGCTGTGTGAAAGCTTGAGACAGTTGCACAGCAAATTTAGTAGACCCCAAAGTGTTTGTGAACCCAAATAACCAAATTGCTCATTCTGTTTAAGATATTGAAATAATCACTTCCCTGCACTTTCTCATCTGCCACATAGCAGAAATAATACATCATAATTATTCTTGCAGCCTGCTCTTACAGGATCATCATGACAATGAAAACTGCACTCCACTTTTAAGTTGTCATGTAATCTGGTGTGCTTTCCAAGTCGATGTAGAGAACGCCATTCTGATGCATTCTCTACAATGATGTAGTCAGCCTGAGTGGAACACAGGTAACCATGACTGCCAGCCCACTCATGGGGTTCAATTGATAGAAGCTCCTGTATGTATTGCTTTCTGTCGAAATGTATAGTGTTTCTCAAAGCAAATATATCAATATACTAACAATAATACTGTATGGAGGTGAACCAATACAATTTATTGCATACATGCAATCTTTTTGTGAAAATTAAACATTAGACTAAACTTTTTACATTGACTTGTTTGTGAGTTTGAGTTTGTTCTTCCAGTTTGACAGTTTTCAGCATGGATAAAGTTTACCACAAAAAACCCTGTTATTTCAAAGCCATAATTTCTAATTGTTATTGATCTTTAATGACTTGCTGTGGAAAGGTGAAAGGCAAATGTTGTGCTTGTATTTAAAAATGGAGTAAAGCCTTTACCAAGTACAGACCTTTTAGTTTAATTTCTAAAGTCAAGAAAATACTCAAAAGTTTGCAAAAATACCACATAGATGAGTTTTTGCTAGAAAACAATATTCTAAGTGATAGGCAGCATGGATTCAGGAAAGACTAAAGTTGTCCAGAAAATCCATTTTTTTATTTTATGAGAAAATAAGCAAAAACTTAGACAAAGGAGTCAATAGAAAACCAGCTTAAAGGGTTAGTCCACATTTTCAGGAGAAAAATAAAAGGTGAGCTGACACTCTACATCCTCCTCATTTCCCAGTCCCCCCTGCACTTACACAAATGGGTGATACAGTTTCACCATCCCTGCAGCCCAGTGCAGAGCCATGATTTGTACAAAGCTGGCACGTGGCTGCTCTGACATATCAGAATTGCTTTGATCTGTCCTGGCATCTATAGGGAAAAGAAGAGGGTAACAGCACAGTTTTCAAACAACAGGACTGTTGCACAAGGCTGCCTGGGTGATGAAAGAGTATCATCCACAGAATTAACTGTAGTGGGGACCAGGTGATAGGGAGCTAGTCTGAGGTGTTAGTTCACCTAAGAAGACTGTATTCAGAAAGTTGTGTTTATTGATTCCTACTCTGATTGTACAGAGGCGATTAGTGGTGTAACCCAAAGGTTCAGTGTTGGAGCCCTTACTTTTTAACTTATTTATAAATTATATAGTGTTTGTGACTAAAAGTACAATGTCTGTGTTTATAGATGACACCAAGCTATGTAGTTAACTTACAGGCAAACCTTAATGCACAATGTGTTAGAACAACTAGGTTGTGGCAAATTATATTTCATGTTGCAAATGTAAAGTTATGCACCTCAGGTCTAAAAATGTGCAAGCATCATACATTCTAGGAGGAGAACAGCAGGGAGTCAATTGATGAGAAATATATGTGTTTAGGTAGATCACAGATGTAACAACATGTAATGTCAAGCTGCGGTCTCTAAAGCAAAAAAAAAAAAAAAGACGTTTTTGTATTAAAAGAGGTATAGTCTCCAGAGAGGAAAAAAAACATAATCAGGCCCCTGTACAAACATACAACATAGTGCAACCTCTTCTGGAATATGTAGTCCAATTTTGAGCACTGGATCACAAAAAAGGATATTGGAGAGAGAAGAGGAGTGCAAATCAAATTGATAAGTGGCATGGAAGGCCTTAGCTATGAGGAAATAGTCATTGGATTTGATGTATTTTGAGAAGATGTGTTTAAAGGGGGAAATGATCAACATTTGTACAGTAAATACATAATATTCCATATTGTGAACTTGATGTAAATTCACTTTAAGGTCACTATGGTGACACTGCACTACTCAGGTGACAGTTTGTAAAAGAAATTGTAAAAAAAAAAAAAAAATTAAAAGAACTGTAATATATATATATATATATACATATATATATATATATATATATATATATATATATATATATATATATATATATATATATATATATATATATATAT
>BLSH010443510.1:251252-274740 GCA_018402905.1 Glandirana rugosa | reverse complement strand
TTTTTTCGGAATATCGTATTTAGATAGTAGTTATCTCAAGGCTTATTTATACTTTTTTGACACAGTTTGAAGATGATTTTAGAACAATTATATGGCTTCTACCGTTAATTAATACTTTTCAGACACAGTTTGAAGATAGTCCACATCCACCTCCATTTTTGATTTTTTATGTTTTTATTTTTATAAAAATGCTTTTAGTTATTTCCCTGTCCCCATTTCTTTGTAGGGCACTTGTCCCACACTTACCCCCATTTCCTTCCTTTTGCAGACCTCTAGGACTTTCCAGGACTTTTTTGCAGCCATTTTTGTGCCTAAAAGTTCGGGTCCCCATTGATTTCAATGGGGTTCGGGGTCCGGGACAAAGTTCGGGTTCTGTCCGGACCCGAACCCGGACTTTGTCCTGAAGTTCGGCCGAACCAGCAGAACCTGCTAGAAGTTTGCTCAACTCTATTGATGATAGATTTATGCTATAAGGCTTTTTTTTCAACAAAGGACCTTTTAAATAAAAGTGTGAATGTTCATATTGCTATCCACTTTTATTTGTAAATTAGTAGGGGTACTACGTACCCCTTATTCATTCTCGTAGAGCTAACAGATTACAGTAAACCCCTGATAAGGGGCCTTCCATTTTGTTTTCTGCAGGCATCGGGTGTTCATTGTGGCTGATGAAGAATTACATTTCTGCATGACAAAATTGGCAATAGATTCACATGATGAGGCTTTTTTTTAAGGACCCAGATAAGGGACCTTCCATTTCCTAATAATTGCCCCATCTTCAGACCTCCACAACCACAACCACAAAGTCAAGGTTGTGGTGAAGAGGTGCTTCCTCATCGTGTTGTCCAACATGAGGACAACACAATGGTGTTGTGCTGCTTGCCAGGGTGGGTCCACTCTGGCAAGGTACCCTCCCCATGCTGAGGGCATGTGGCCTATATAGAGCTTAGGAAGGAGGCACACGCTTGTCTTCCCTTTTCTGGGCTGTAAGAATGCATGCTCAGATAAGGTTCTGGTATGGTCTATCATTTACTGGTAATTTAAACTGATTTTTTTTGCAAATGTAAATTTGGCTGTAGAAGACTGTATATATGGTAAAAATGCACCAATTCATTGGCAATTTAAAGGCATCCCTCAACCATGTTATTTAACCACTTGCCTACTGGGCACTTTTACCCCCTTCCTGTCCAGGGAAATTTTCAGCTTTCAGCGCTGTCACACTTTGCATGACAATTGTGTGGCCATGCAATGCTGTTCCAAATGAAATTTTTAGCATTTATCAGACAAATAGAGCTTTCTTTTGCTAAAAAAAGGAAAAAATGCAGAATTTTTTTTTAAAAAAGTTTTTTTTTGTTATAAAATTTTGTAAATAAGTATTTTTTCTCCTTCACTGATATGCTATAATGAGGCTGCGCTGATGGGAACTGATAGGTGGCACTGATGGGCACTGATTGGTGCCTCTGATGGGCACTGATTGGTGCCCCTGATGGGAGGCACTGATGAGCAGGCACTGATGGGCCCTGAAAGCCAGCACTGCTGTGCACTGATTGGCATCATTGATGGGCACTGACTGGCATCACTGCTGGGCATTGATTGATATCACTCCTGGGCATCATTGGGGCTGTACTGATTATCTGTGCAGATCTCCCCTGTGAGTAAATGCCGTTGATCAGCTCTCTTTTCCTCATGATGATAACCAGCATTCCCTTGTTTACATGTGATCAGCTGTGATTGGACACAGCTGATCACATGGGTAAAGAGCCTCGTCATCAGCTCTTTACCAAAATTGGTGATACGCTGTATCGTTTTTTTGGGTTCTTTGGATCAGTGCATTTCCCAGCCCCCCTGTGCCATGTTTTGACAGTCCCATAATTACTAGCCTAGAAGGTGTTCCTTTTTTTTTTAGTTTGAAATTGTATTATACCCAAAATCTATTTTTTTGCAGCTCACCTATTCTTAGATATGGTGGCTGCATTAGCTATCCTTTCAGGATGTTATTTTCACAAAGGAGACATTCCAGAATAGCAGCATTTTCAATCCTGGGAAAGGGTAGCGCTAGATGCACCAGCAAAGTTAGATGTACTTGACTAAAAAATAAAAGCAAAAAACAAGGTCATGCTTTTTTCTCCTTTTGCATTAAAGGATCTACATTAAAAAAATATAAGCTGACCACTGTAAGTAGCTCTTAAACCATTTAAGAACTACTTACAGTGGCCAGCTTTTATTTTTCTATATAAATCCTTTAATGCAAAAGGAGAAAAAAAAGCATGACCTTGTTTTTTGCTTTTATATTTTAGTCAAGTCCATCTAACTTTGCTAGTGCATCTAGCGCTACCCTTTCCCCAAACTAAAAATGCTGCTATTAAAACACATTTTGAAACACATTTGAAACACATTTTGCATGTTTTTCTTGCAGTTGCATAGCGTTTTCCTGCTGCTTTCCTGCTGCAGCTCAGGAACATACTTGTATTTATTACAGGCATTTATATAGCGCTGACAATTTAATCAGTTCTTTACATATTGTACCTTCAAATCTGTCCTTGCCCTCCCTCAAGGAGCTTACAATCTAAAGTCTCTATCTAACATGCATGCACCCAACCTATTGCCAAATTAGTCAGGAGACAGTTAATCTACCAGCATGTCTTTGGAGTTTGGAAGGAAACTGGAGTACCCAGGAAACTTATGCAAGCACAGTAAGAACATGCAAACTCCATGTTGGTTGTGTCCTGGTTAAAATTTAAACCAATGTGGAAATCTTTCAATGGGAATCACAAATAGCATTACAAATCTGATAGAGGTTACAAATCTTGTCCATTTTCTTCGAAATCTGGGTATAGTTGGGTACTTTGTTGGCTCAAATAAAAATGGGAAATAAATAACAAATAATAGATAACAAACCATAGCTTTTTCTGCAGTTATATTGATGCCATTTAAATACATGCTTGCTGACTTACTGTAAGGCTACTCTTGACAGTTCTATTTAAAACATGCAACATTTTTATTTATTTATTTATTTATTTATTTCAGGTACTTATATATAGTTATATTAGCAATATTAGCAATAGTTATATTTCTTTTGTCCACATTAATTAGAGGCCATATGATTACACAGAACATTATCATCCTTAAGTATATGTTTAGCAGATATCAGATGATAGAAAATGTTTTGCCTAGTCCATACGAAATAATAAAATGGATGCCTTCCATAACACTGTGATCATAGAATGTATCTATTAACTTAATAATTGATTACAAAATAATTATTACTTCATTTTAATTCAGCCAGAGGCCAGATGTCATCAAGGGTAATCAGAGCTTTAAAGCCATTTGCCTTAACCATTGCGTTAAATGAACCATCAGCACAATTTTCCCTTCTGGTTAAAACACCAACAGATGAGGCAATTTTATGGAGGTAATTCATTAGTTTGTTATAGTATTAAATGAAAAACTATGTCAGTTTAATGAGATTCTTCAACACGTTCCTAAGACAGAACAATAGAAAAAAGCTAAGGATTTATGGTAGACTGCATCTTGTGTCTTCATATTATAGGCAAGGACTCTTGTCACTTGATAGCTTATACATTAATGCTGTAATGCAAACAAAACAGTTCAAGTAATAAACCCAAATTAATAATATGCTTATTGTGGCACACTGAAGCTGAGGAAATTTTGAAGCTGGAATGAATCCAAATGAGTTATTAACAGTTTTAAGACTGTCAGGAGACATACTTGAGGATATTGCAGTCATCAGGCAGTTGAAATCAGCCTTGGGGTAATAATGAACATTTGAAATCGATTAAGAAAAATGTGATTATTTACATTGTATGCCATCTCAGGAATTAAATTATTCTGTTTATTCTACCCAATTACAGGCTAGGAGGCAGAAAGAGATAGTTATACAGTAGAAAATCTAAAGCCAAAAGGTCAGGCCGGTGTTCTCTACTTTGCAATACTGACACTAGCAATGCCCCACCTTGTCACTTAATTTAATTATAAAAATGCCAGGTCAACCCTATAATTGGGCATGACATTTGTTCGAATGGGTTAGTGAGTCTAACATCCTGACATTACGTTTTCTTAAAGAGAATTGAAATAGAACAAATGTTATACAGCTGCTGAGGTACTGTACTTAAGATGAACTTTTATTTCATTTTTACGGCAAAATTATTGGAAATGTAATATTATCATAATGAGTGTAGCTTAAAAGCAAAATTTGTTCTTCATTTGAAAAAAATACATTTCATATAGTTATTTAGTTCTTTGCCTAATAGTTCTGTTTTAATCACAGACTTGTTCAATAAGGCAAATAACAAAATCAAAAAATGAATACCTTCTAATCAGAAATTATTTTTTTATATCACTGACTGAAAAAAAGTGAAATCAGATACAAATCTCAGTCAATATAAGGAAAAAAAGAGATTTAGGGACCCAGTAAAAAAAAAGTAACGAACAAAATGTTTTAAAGAATCTAGTTTTTCATTATTACCATTAAAAGGCCTACATACACAAAGAGTGATGGGTAAATAAATGAACCAACCATGCCCTCCAAGGAAGCCACAAGGAGAAATATGTAGTGGCATCTTGTGAGGCATTTAGTACTTCTAGTCCTTCTCCATTGCAGATGGGACCCCACCAACCACTGGGATCATGTTGATATTTAAGTGTCATTGTCTACTATTTGAAATGAGAATTCAATTTAAATCCTAATATATCAGGACAAGTGATAATTTTATAAGTCAGGTGCTTGATGGTGCCTGAAACATACTTATTTGTGTAAGGACTGCTTTCTGATTAACATGTGCTATTGAACTTCACCACTGCCTATGTTGCTATGAATAGTACATTATGTTTTTCAAGGTGAATCTCTCTAAATAAGCATGCAAGATATCTAATGTATACAAATGCAAGAATACCTATGCTTACTGTATGTTCAGATTCATGCCATTTTTTGCTATATTCAATTTTTTGGGATATGCCATCGTCTACCATTTGACATCAGGATCCACTTTGGAGCCTTAAAATTCTGTATGTCAGCATACCAGTAATCTTTATGCCGTTTGAAGGCAGCAGGTCGGCTCTATTGCACAAATTGCTGTAGCTGTATAGCGGCGCTTTAAGAGACTGTCCACCAGCCACCCGTAATCGCTTCTTACAGAGCCAGAAAGGGGATCTGCTGATGAAAACAAACAGATCCCCCATTCTGACAGGGAAGTGCAGGGAGACCTGTTGTTCCCGGTGATCAAGAACAGCATTCTCTCTCTACCCCCAGTCACTACACTCCATCCACAGTTACAAACACCTCCCTAGGGAATTCTTAACCCCTTGATCGCCTCCTAGTGTTAACCCCTTCCCTGCCAGTGACATTTATACAGTAATCAGTGGCTATTTTTAGCTCTGATTGCTGTATAAATGTCAGTGGTCCCAAAAAAAACATAAAAAATGTTCGATCTGTTCTTTGCAATATCGCAGTTCTGCTAAAAATCACAGATCACCCCCATTACTAGTAAAAAATAAATAAATAAATAATAAAAATGCCATAAATCTATCCCCTAATTTGTAGATGCTATAACTTTTGCGCAAACCTATCAGTATTCGCCTATTGTGATTTTTTACCAAAAATATGTCGAAGAATTCTAAACTGAGGAAGAAATTACGTTTTTTACATTTTTTTGGATTGGTATTGAAGCAAAAAGTAAAAAATATTGTTTTGTTTTTTTTCTAAATTGTAGCTCTTTTTTTGTTTATAGCGCAAAAAAAAAAAATGCAAAGGTGATCAAATACCACTAAATGAAAAGCTCTATTTGTGGGGAAAAAAGGAAGTCAATTTTGTTTGGGTACAACATCGCCTGACCCCGCAGTTTTCAGTCAAAGTGACGCAGTGCCGTAACGCAAAAAATGGCCTGGTCATTAAGGGGGTAAATCCTTCTGGGCTGAAGTGGTTAAGGTGATTGAGTAACTTGAGCAACTTGCATGAGTGACGAAATGTCTTCATAGAACAAGTCCAAATGAATGTGACTAACCACTGGTAGCTATACCAACCTCATCTGCAGATATTGCCCAAATTGTCCTCTCCACTCCTCCCAGGACCTCCTACTCTCTAGCTCCCTTGTTACCTGCTCCCATGCTCACCTTCAGGACTTCTCTAGAGCTTCTCCGATCCTCTGGAACTCCCTGTCCCAGTATGTTCAGTCATCTCCTACCCAGTCTGCCATTAGGTAATCCTTGAATGCTCACTTATTCAAGGAAGCCTACCCCACCTCCACCCAAGAACTGTACTTGAGTCACTTCCATCAGATCATCCCCTGCAGCTATTACCTTTTGTACCACCGCCCTCTCCCTTTAGATTGTAAGCTCCATGAGCAGGGCCCTCCTACACCTTCTGTATTGAACTGTATTGTAATTGTACTGTCCCCCTTTATGTATATTGTAAAGTGCTGCATAAACATGTTGGCGCTATATAAATCCTATATAATAATAATAATAATGTAAAAATGCTTGGCACAGATTACACAGGTTTTTTTTTACTCCTTATGTGGTTACAATTTACATATTTTATATTTATTTATTAGTTGAACTAGATGGACTTTTTTAAACCTGACTATGTAACTATATATTTGTGTGTCTGAAGTTTCATGATATTCAACAGCTGCGCTCTGTCCATGGGTACCCTAAGGCTTATAGCAATAAATGAGTTTAGTGACTTGGAAGTAAGGCAGTTGTGTCAGGGTCAACTGCTATTCCAGGTCTATGGGAGCAATGATTACACTTCTTGCAGCAACAATACAGCCTAGATTTAAGTTAATTTCACAAATGCAAAATGAGTAAACCTCATTACAAGCCCATTACCTTTAAATGAATTACATGTTTTATCTGTTGCATAGGAAGAACATATATAATATTTATTTAACAGGGGTTGCTATTTTTAAAGCTTAATTGATATAAAATACACAGCTAAATGCAGCTATGTACTAGTTAGCAGATCATTAAATGTAGATTTTTAATTCAACTAGTGGAAGTACCTCAATTTAACTTGGTATTAGCCTCTCAGTCTGGAAAAGGGAGGGGCAAGGCTAGAAGCGAGTCAGAAATGCTGCATGCAAACATGTTGTCAAGGAGAATGCTGAATAGAGGAAAGAGCGTAGTATTCAGTGGAATGGCCACTTCAGTCTGTTTCTCCAGTCAAAAAGCTAGGGGAGGAGAGAGAACACCACTGTATACTGTTACCTAATGTGGTGTCATCCACCTGGTTGCGTGTAAATCAAAACTGGATGAACAAAAATACAAATTCTTCATTCTTTTGTGTATACATCTGTGTATGTAGATGTTTATGTGAAGTTCAATTTTAAATAGCAATTTAGTTGTAACACACTATTCATAATATCAAAATATAGGAAAAATGTATTGTGTTCATTTGTGCTAAATTCTATCCATGGCTTAAATGGGCAAATTAACATTGTTAAGAGTTATCTTGAGATAAATTTGTGTTTTTTTCAGCTGAAAGCTAGAGGTAGAATGTTAATACAACTAGAGGTATAAAAAAGAACACAGAGATGAGCCAGTCCTGTTGCAGACTGCTTAGCTTGTCTAATTACTACTCTAGACCTTTGTTGTTGACCCATCTCATCCCCACCTATCACTGTCATTTGCTTTAGGAATATCTGGCAGCTTTGACATTAATGATTCATTTTTCTGCAAAGTTAAATGATGCAAAATAAAGTAATTTACTTATTTTAAAATATTGTATTTATCATGCAAGAATCAATTACTTCTGTGGAGGGAGTTAATATTAAAAACATAGTAAGATAAATTCAACTGGTCATTGTTTTATCCTAGGCAGGAAAATTAAAATAAACACACTTATATTTTTTGGAGGTCAAAAGTAAAATATACCATATACAGACAGAGAAATGATTCATGGTGTTATTCATAGGTAGAGTATTAAATTGGATAAAATGTCTGTCATATCAGGCGTTATAGAAACCATTGTTGATCAATCATGACGTGAACATTTTTTAAATGCATCTCCAATGCCTATGCCTGAATAATCACAGATGTGTGAGACTTGCCGCATGTGGTAATTTATGTAATTACAACTAGAATGATGTATAGCTTGTATGATGTTCTTTGTGCAAGGAATGAAGAAAGGATAGATAATAATTTCTAATCAAAGCAGGATCGTTCTCATTCAGTGTGTGTGTGTATGTGTGTGTGTGATTATGATTTCTAAAATGGTGCTTACAAAGATTTTTTATCATTACAGATGACCAAATCTGCCCAGGTTTGATTCATGAAGGGTTCAGAGAATCTTGTTTAATATTTGGAGAACCAAAACTGGCACATCTCATTGAAATTTATTAAGGACAAATCTTGTTGTCAAATTCTGGCTTTTCTTAGGGTTCATAGGAAAACTACTGTCAAAAAAAGTTATGGGAAGTTGACCATTACCGTATGGGACATGTATTAATGTTAAAAAAATATATAACAGCGGCAAAAGAGTCTTTTCTTGTGACTTCAAGTGTAACATTGAAAATACACAAATCCTTTAAAAACATGCTGGGGGTTGCCTTAAAGCTATATGTGGTGTTACAGACAGTGCATTTTTAATAGACAGTCTTGCTGACAGCATACACTTGCAGTGCTTATTTGGCCGTATAATTCTTTTTTTTCCCCTTCTCTAATTAGCTTGGCTTACATACAGGAGCAGCACCTCAATCTGATTAATTTCAGTTTGAAAAATAAAGCTTTTTGTTCAGTTCACACTGCTGCAACAACAAAGTCGTACGGCTTTGCCCTGCAACTTCTTTCTTTGCCTGTTTGCTGACTATGTCTCTGTCTGCGCCTCAACTGACATATCTGCACATTCCATGGAATATGTTCCTGTGCCTGAGGGTGCTCCATGGATTTTGGGCCCTTCTATTCATCTAGGCTGTATAAAAATCTTACAAATGTGGTATCCCTTATACTCAGGAAGCATAGCAGAATGGTCCATGATGTGTGTGAGATAAAGCTTGTTAATATCTCTTAATTTTCCAAAAAATTGTGACAAAAATTATAACATTTTAAAAAACTCACCATGCCTCTTATTAAACACATTGGACACATTGGGTAATTTAGGGGCTTTTTGAACTGCCCTGGCATTCTAAGGCCTCATTCGTTGCTAATTTTTTTTCGTTGATTCATTTCAGAATTTGCTTAGTTTCCTTGTTTTTGTTTATTATTTTCTAATGAATTCCAAATTATCAGAACGATTCAAATTTGGATTGGTCAAAAATGATAGACCAATTCGAATTCTGTGTGAAGAATAGCTGGTTGTTAAGGAGCCAGGAAGCCAGCCACCATGTCCTTAACAACCACTGACAGCTGAATGTAAAAAAAAAAAAATGCAGACAATGAAAAATAAAAAAAAACAAATGAGAAAAAAAACTCATTGGAGTCCCCCCAGTCCATACCAGGCCCTTATCTCTGAATACCCAAAAATTTGTCCAAATTTGTATTTGGACAGAAACAAATTGCACACGTCTACAAGGCAGGCAGCACATCAGGGTAAAACACATTTCAAGTATACACTATATATATGCACCATAGATTGTAGACACTACTTATACACAGACTACATACATTTTGGCCCAAATTTACACAGAAAGATTATTTTAGGAAACGTTTTATCCCAGAAGCTAAAAAAATCTGTTTTTTTTTTTTTCAAAAACATTTTTTTTCAAAATGTTCAGTATTTTTTCATTTACATAGCAAAAAATAAAGAACTCAGTGGTGATTAAGTACCACCAAAAGAAAGCTCTATTTGTCTCAAAAAATAGTATAAATTTCATCTGTGTACAGTGTTGCATGACATGACTGAAAACTTAAAAATGACCTGGGCCCCCACAACACCTCAGATTGTACTGAGACAAGAGAAATGACCCCCCCCCCGACATTTTTCTAACAACTACACCAGGAGCTCAGGGAGAACTTGCCCTTAACCCTACTAAAACTACAGTACCTGTCCTAGACAATAACTAGCCACAGCCCCAAAGCAGGTGGGAGCCTGGGCCACCACCACAGTTAGCTCCCAGCCGGGGTGGAGGAGAGGCACAGGCACCCACCTAGCAGCATGTCGTCTTAGGTACAGGCAACAGCACCCAATACCTACATACCTTTACCTATAGATGGGTTAGAGGGGTAGAGTCATCTCATCCTGCCTTGCACCCCATCACACCAGTTCCCTTAATACCCAATTTAGAATACACCCCCAATCCCTCTTCTATACAAAATCCCGTCTTACTTGCCATGTCAGAATAAAGCTCAAGACGAAATCTTTGTTATTACTTTTTTATTTATTATGTGTAATGTAATGCTACATGTCTATTGTATTATTTCATTTGAACCAATCTCTTGATGTTTCAGCCAAAACTTTTGTAACCCGTCTTGTACAATGTAAACTGTAAAACTTTAATAAAATTGTTTGGAAAAAAAGAAAAAAAATGACCAGGGCAGGAAGGAGGGGAAAGTCTCCAGTATTGAGGTGGTTAATATAGGGTAGAAGGGGAGTTGCTAAAGCCTGATAATTAAAGCGTCACTAAACCCACATCATGAAAAAAACTATCCATAAATGCTGTATGCTGAATACATGCTGTTCATACTCACTCAGTCGCTCTGAGATTCATTTTCTGTATTCTGCAAAAACCCTGTTTGATCCTACAGTTCTCTATCTCCCTTTTCTGTCCAAATCCCCAATGCAGCTCGGGATTTTGCAACTGTAGTGGCAACTCTGCACATGCTCAGTTTTCACTGAGTTTCTATGCTGAGCGTTTCTTCCGTATCACATTTGAGCAGCCCATGTGACTATAGAGTCACACATTTGGCATTGTACACAGTAGTAAAAGACATCCCACGTCCTCCCTCCTCCTCAATGCCCACTAACCAGCTAAACACAATGGGGGTGGGATATTACATCTTGATTCACCTCCCTCTTATTCTAAGACACAGACGGAAGGGGCATGACACAGCCTGTGAGTGGTAGAAATCCACCCACACCATGTTATTTCCATTACATTATAAAGATTTAATTTCAAATACAGTATATAATTGTATGACAATTTAAAACAATGTATTGATATTCATTATTTATTTTTACTCTGTATTTAAAAGGTAGGTTTTTTTTTATTTTGAATATGTGACCAGTAGCAGAGGACTAGAAGCTCCTCCTGCTTATGTTTCCATGCAGACAGGCTGGAAAAGATCTGGGTCATGTCACAGGTGTATATTAATTAGGAAAATGTTTTTTTTTACATTAAAATAATTACAGCGCCATCATCCACAGACAGAAAGAGAAGGAACAATGCAATCAGCTTTACAGTACATTTTTTTTATTTTGAACATGCTATTTAAACTGTATCGCTGGGCAAAAATCTTTTTGGTTCGGAAAGATTGGGGGAAAGGGTTGGTCCCATTTCAAGTTTTTTGCTATGTCCCTATTGAAGAAATGTACCCCTCTGTTTTTACTAGTGACCAACTATCTAAGTTGGGAATTTCTCTCACTTCTCAATTTCAATTACCTTTCTGTTGCTTCTCTGGAATCAAATACGAAGGGAAATTTCACCAATGGTATACCAACAGAAAAAAATAACCTGTCAGGGGTTTTAACTCTACCCAAGCCAATGCCTCACAAAGTTTAGGCTATAGATGCACTTTTAGAACAAAGTTTGCATATTTATATACAATAGTAAGCCTTTATCTAAAGGAAAGTGAGAGAACACTATGGCAGTCTTTTACAATTTACGCCCATCTTTTGTCTTGTATTACAATAGTTCTTGATGACAGGAACAATCAGAATGTGATTACATATGTGTGCAACATTATCAGTCAGTGATACAGCTATTATTAAGTAGGCAATCCCTGAATATGTATTCCTTCAATTTTAAATGATGTGATATTTCACCCAGTATGTTTAACACTATGTGTGTACAACATTGTCAGTGAATGGCAGCTATTACTTACATTTCTTAAAAAAAAATATTATTAAAGCCTAACTTCAGATTTCATTTAACCACTTCAGCCCCAGAAGGGTTTCCCAGTTTAGGACCAGAGCACTTTTTGCATTTCGGCACTGCATTGTTTTAACTGACAGTTGCGCGGTCATGCGACGTTGTACCCAAATGCAATGTGTGTTCTTTTTTCCCACAAATAGAGCTTTCTTTTGGAGGTATTTGATCCCCTCTGCGTCATTTCTGATCACCGCTATAAACAAAAAAAGAGTGACAATTTTGCAAAAAAAAACAATATTTCTTACTTTTTGCTAAAATACAAATGCAAAAAAAAAAAAAAATTAAAAAAAACATTTTTTTTCATTGGTTTTGGCTGATTTATATTCTTCCTCAAATTTTTGGTAAAAAAAATCGCAATCGACGTTTATTGATTGGTTTGCGCAAAAGTTGTCGCGTTTACGAATGATGAGATTTCATTTATGGGTTTTTTTTTACATTTTACTAGTAATGGCGGCGATTTGCGATTTTTATCGGTACTGAGATATTGTGGTATACATGTCAGACCATTTTGACACTTTTTTGGGACCATTGGCATTTATACAGCGATCAGTGCTATGAAAATGAACTGATTACTGTGTAAATGCCATTGGCAGTGAAGGGGTTAACCTGGAGGGGGTGCTCTAAGGGTTAACTGTGTTCCCTCAGTGCGTTCTCACTGTATGGGGGCTGGGCTGGCAGGGTGAGGGGAGTGATCACGGCTTCCATATACAGGAAGCCTGTGATCACAGCCCTTCCCCCTCTGTCAGAATGGAGATCCATGTTTACATACACGGACCTCTGTTCTCTCACTGCGGGGGAGCCATCGCAGGTAGCCGGCAAAGATCGAGTCCACCCTACCTGCTCCACTCCACGTGTGCACTAACAATACTCATTATCAGGTGATAGCGTTTCGCGATATCGAACCACTTTGCCCCTTCAAGCCACGGTGGGCGGCCAGCAAGTGGTTAAAGAGGAAGTAAACCCTGATGGGTTTTACTTCCTTTTTAGTTGCCTGCAAAGTAAAAGCATTGCATACTAGCACATTATGTCACACTTACTTCAAATGAAGCCCGCGCTGTCCCCGCTGCAGGCCGCATCCATGTCTGCCCCTCTTCTTTCCGAAGCTGCAGACTTTGGCTCTGTGACTGGCCGGAGTCGCGTGATGTTACTTCGCTGCCAGTCGGCATGGTGCGCAGAAACGCTGATGCGCAGAACAAAGTAAATATCTCCTAAACGGCGCAGGAGATATTTACAGTACCTATAGGTAAGCCTTATTATAGGCTTACCTATAGGTACAACTCATTCCTTTGTGGGAACACAATTGTTTCAGACTGAGTGCTGCTCAGACATTCACAGGAAATGTCATATTTTATGAATGAATGCAAGGCTTCCTCTGAATAGATGAGGTAGAAAGGTAGGCAGATGACCTCTTGATCTCCACATTGGGAAAATTTGTATTCATTCATAAAAGACAAAGCTTCTCATAAATGGCTGAGCAACACTCAGATTGACTCAATTTTGTTCCAGGAATGGAACAGGGAGCCCCTGTACTGTATATAGCTGATGATACAGAAAATGTATACAGTGCTGACAGTTGCCACATGTATTAGTGAAGGAAACAGTTTGTTTGGACCAACTTGGTTTGAAGTTAAATAAAACATGGAGTTTTGGTTTAACCACTTAAAGACCGCCCACCACATATATACTGCGGCAGGTTGGCTCTATTACATGAAACAACGTACCTGTACATTGTTTCATGTAATAGATACTGCAGGCGCGTGCACGCACGCTGCACGGGGCGGGAGCCAATGTCTTCTAGCCACCCGCGATCGCGCTACAGAGAGGCAGAGCGGGGATCTACCTATTTAAACAAGGCAGATCCTCATTCTGACAGGGAAGTACACTGAGATAGTCTGTTCCTAGTAATCAGGAACAGCAATATCTGTGTTCTTCCTGTCAGTCCATCCCCCATACAGTTAGTAAACACACTGAGGGAACACACTTAACCCTTTGATCCCCCCTGATGTTAACCCCTTCCTTACCAGTGTCATTTATACAGTGAATGACAGTGAATACAGTGATCAGTGCATTTTTTTAACACTATTCACTGTATCAGTGTTGTTGGTCCCCAAAAAGTGTCACGTAGTGGTCAATTTTTCCGCCGCAGTCCCGCTAAAATCACTGATCGCCGCAATTACTAATAAAAAAAGGCCCTAAATCTATCCCATAGTTTGTAGACGTGATAACTTTTGCGCAAACCAATCAATGTACGCTAATTGAGTTTTTTTGTTTTACCAAAAATATGTTGCAGGATACAAATTGGCCTAACCTGAGGAATACATTTGATTTTTTACATATTTTTATTGGATATGTTTTATAGCAGAAAGTAAAAAATATTGTTTTTTTTTCCAAAATTGTCGTTCTTTTTCTGCTTATAGCGCAAAAAATAAAAACCGCAGAGGTGATCAAATACCACCAAAAGAAAGCTCTATTTGTGGGAAAAAAGGATATAAATTTTGTTTCGGTACAACATTGCACGACCTCGCAATTGTCAGTTAATGCAGTGCCGTATTGCAAAAAATGACCTGGTCATTAACCACCTCGATACTGGGCACTTTCACCCCACTTCCTGCCCCGGCCATTTTTCAGCTTTCAGCACTCTTTCACTTTAAATGACAATTGCGCGGTCATGCAACAATGTACCCAAAATACATTTTTATCATTTTGTTCCCACAAATAGAGCTTTCTTTTGGTGGTATTTAATCACTTCTGGGTTTTTTATTTTCTACTAAAAAAAAAAAAGACCGGAAATTTTGAAAAAAAAGTTTTTCTTAATTTCTGTCAGTAAATTTTGTAAATAAGTACTTTTTCTCCTTCTCTGATGTGCCCTGATGAGGCTGCACTGATGGGCACTGATAGGCTGCACTGATGTGCATTGATGTGGTGGCACTTATGGGCACTGTAGGTGGCAGTGGTGAGGAGGCACTAATATGCCACACTTATGGGCACTAATAGGTGGCACTGATATGTGGCACTGATGAGCACTGATAGGCGGCACTGATGGGTGGCACTGGTAGGCACTGATAGGTGGCACTGGTGGGCACTGATAGGCAGCCCTGATGAGCACTGATGGGTGGCACTGATGGCCATTGATGGGTGGAACTTATGGGTAGCACTGATGGGCAACATTGATAGGCATTGATGGGCGGCACTGATAGGAGGCGCTGATGGACACTGAAAGCCAACACTGACTGGCATCACTAATGGGCACTGATTGCTGTCACTGGTGGGCACTGATTGCTGGCATGGGTGGGCATGGATTGCGCTTTTTCGTAATTAGGGCACTGATGATCAGTGCCCTGATTACATGCCCTGTCCTCCCCTGTGAGAAGATACCGCTGATCAGCTCTTCTCGACACACACTCTGTCAGTGTGAGGTGAGGAGCACCGATTACTGGCACTTTCTGTATTTATATGTGACTGGCTGTGAGTGGACACAGTCGATCACATGGTTAAAGAGCCATGTCAGCAGCTCTTTACACAGATCGGGGGCATGCCATGTCCTAGAAACATGGCGCTGCTGCGATCGCCACACTGCGTGCCCCCCAGGGGCGCGTGGAAGCGGCCGTTCATGTGCACCATTATATGATGTCCACCCAGAACGAGAGACGCACGGCTCCACCGTCATTTGACAGAGGGCGGGCGGCAAGTGGTTAAGGGGGTAAATCCTTCCGGGGCTGAAGTGGTTAAGTAAGCAGTCATTGAATATGTATTCATTCAATTTTAATTGATGACATCTTTCTTTATGTGATACTTTACCCATATTTTACAGTAAGAAAACCATTTTACAATGCTATCTTGAAAAATATTTAAAATATTTATTTTTATGCATGCTTGTCCCTCTACGCCTTAAATGTTTGGAATTTCAAGAAAACTTTTTTAACAACTAATCTTCAAACATTGATGGACATGGAAAGGCATCAGCTTCTTGTATTTTATGCAGAAATGTGAATAGAAAATTACCATAGTTGTTGTCATAAAAAATGATGAATTTCTTCCAGGCATATTCAGTGACGACTCTTATGATAACATCATTCAGATAGACTGGGGGGCGAACAGACAATGTATAGTCATCAATTCTCTTACTCCTGTTGAGCCCACAACTACTTCTTGGTGTTCTGGCCGTGGATCTCTGCATGAAGAGATGAGGAATATGCATTGCATCTGCAAGAGCTTGCAAGGACCCGGCTGATGCACATCCGATAGAGCTGACGAGAGCCAATATGCCTTGGTTCATAAGGTCACAAGCTGAAAGAAACAAAATCATATTTAAGATGACAGTGACACATGTGTGCAGTGTACTTTTACTTAAAATGGCTAAAACATACATGCTAAATGTAATAATGTATCCAAGCATTGCTACATAGGCTGCAGGGGAAACAATTCATGCTCTTTTATATATTTGCTTTTTATTACTAGAATACATTGTTCTACAGCTTATGTTTACATGCAAAAAAATAATTACTTTTTAATTTGTTCTTTGATTATACCATATCAATATGTATGTTGCTTTATATATATATATATATATATATATATATATATATATATATATATATATATATATATACAGAAATTACTATTTGTACATGTATCATAAATGCAGGAATAATTATATACTCACATAGTAAAAAGCTCAAAATACACAAAAGTTTAACTATTTACTGAAAATCAAAATGATATTTTTTGTAGAGACACCTGTGCACATGCTGTATACAATAAAGCAGTACAAAGTACAAATGATTTTGTTCAAAGAGAGAAACACAACATTTGATCCACAATAGTCTTTCTTAGATTTGCCCACAGTATAGTTAATCTTCACAAGCTGCTCTATGTTTCTGTACCTTGAACATCATTGCTGCTGTTTTGAGATGTTTTGCTGATTAAGTGGTCAGTAGTTCTTACATTTAAGGCCACATTGGAAGTAGATACAGCATCCATACAGTGACCTATTGGCCAAAGTTTGCATAAAGAATGCATTCCATAAAAGGTCTACATTTTTTTGCAAAAAAAAAAAATGTATGGTATAATTTAAAGAGGTAATATCCTCCTCTTGCACGTTTTTGCCTACAGGTAAGCCTAAAATAAGCCTGGTAAAAAATATTCACCTTGCATGCAGCTGCTGACATCAGCGGCTAATGCGCTCTGAAGGTCCGACAGATACTGCCAGAAAATCAGATCTCCTTGCCAGAACAGATGACTCCCACGCATGCGCAAGAGTGACATCATCACGGCCCCAGCCACTCATAGCGCTGGAACCGTGAACCCGGAAGAGACACAGAGGTCCAGCTCCTTCAGCAGTGAATGGGAGGAGGTGTAGGCGCTTCGTTCCAAGGTAAGTATTTCATAATGAGCTAGTATGCAATGCATACTAGCTCATTATGACTTTGCCTTACAGGTTTTTTTTGGTCAGGGCATGCAACTGCTTTAAGGATATGCTGCCCAGAGCATTTCAAAAATGATCTAGAAAAATTACAGGTAAGGTTTGATTGGTTATTCATACTGCCATTTATTTAATCCCCTTCAACGGTATATCTCCTATAAAGAAAACTTGCACCAATGCAACACCTATAAAACCTTCTTTTGTCTGGCAGTGTTGGCACCTTCAGGTACAACATGGTTACCTTTCCACAGAGCACTGTAGAACTTTAGATGCTCTGATATTTAGCCAACTTCCATGGTTTACCCGCTCAGCGTTCCTTAGCAGCATGAAGCTGCAGCTGGGATTCTGTTGGCAGTCCTCTGCCATTTGTGCCTCTATGTAGATACAGTGTGGCTGAACCTGTACCCTGACCCCTTCATGGCCATAGTTTGTTGACTGCATTGGGGATTTGCCTGTGGGTGGCTTATGACCATATATGGTCCAATTGGTAGTTTCTTGAATCTGGCCTGGTGGCGATATCGTATCGCCTCTTGTATCTTCAGTGAATATGCCCCTGCCTTATATGGTATTGTTTGGGTGGCCATGATAACAATTTTCTAACAGGACAAGACATTTCTTTTGCCTGCCTTGGGTCTAATATATGGAGGAATTGGATTTTGTTTTTAAAGGGGTTTCTTTACGGTAAGAGCAGTGCGAATGTGGAATTCGCTTCCAGAAACAGTGGTTTCTGCTGGTAGTATGGAAAATTTTAAAAAACTATTAGATGCACACCTAAGGGACCACAACATTGGGGGATATACAACGTATTACTGACATAAAAAAAAAACCACACACATGGGTTGGACTTGATGGACTTGTGTCTTTTTCCAGCCTCACTGACTATGTAACTATGTAACAAGCCCCCCTTGACTCCTCTTTTTTCCCCACTTTTTGTCCATCTTGCCCCTGTGGGCTGCGGGATGTTACATAACAGTGGACACCATACTCAAACCTCTTGCATACATCCTGGTAACATCCCTGAAGAAGAGTGTTAAACTGTGATATCTCAAAATGCGTTGGATGTTGTACATGGATCTACTGCATTATTTTATTTCATCAGAGGTTTCCCACATATTTGTCATCCTGTGTAAATCTGTTGTGCATCATTATTCTTCTTCACCCCCAAACTTTATAGTTTTCCCTGTGTCATTATTGTAATTTTTAATATATACAAGTATTTTTGTACAATAAATCTGAAAAACATTTTTACATAATTGTGTCTATAGACTGGTCTGCTGTCTGTGAATGCCTATAAAATCCCTTACCTTGGAGGGTCAATTCTCTTCATGATTTACCCACTCTGCCCACCTGCCCCTGCTTTTTGAATCTTATAATAGTTTGGTAATTTGGCAAAGTTATGAGCCAATAATAAACTGCCGTAGTGAAGAAAGATAGATAGAGCTGAAAACCCTGTTTTCAAGGGTACCTGGGTGCCCTTTGGACAATCAAAACAGCTGTACTTTCCCGTGGAGATGCCTGATGCACTTTAAAGGTGGTATTTTTTCTCATTTTAGCATTACAGGAGGTTCACTTAGGTGTTTCTCCCAATATTCTATATCCTTGTGTTATAGATTCCCTACAAAAGCAGTATGGGTAGATGGAAATTTCTTATCTTTGTTTAAGGATGTAACACTGGTAAAATAAAAAGGAAAGTAAAAATGATTTAGAACATGTGCATATAAATGTAAAATTATCCCTTATTCTTATGAAGCTCCATATTGAGATAGACTTTGCATTCTATTATTATTAGAAATATACTTGTTAATGTATTTGGGTGTAGGTAATTCAGCAAAAACCGCTATAGCTGGCTTGAAAAATTATTTTATTCCTCTTTTGAATTAAAGTGCAATATTGTAAGCTTTATAATGCACAATGAGAAAGAAGAAACAAGCTTTCTTGCTAAACAAAATGCCATGATTATAGTTGACTTTTTTTTTTACTTGCTTCTACGATGAAAAGAGTTAATTTTAGTCAGGTAGTGTTTATTGATGACACATCACTTGCCTCTTTTGCCTCTTTGCATCAATGACTTCACATATTTTGCTGAAATATTTGTTAATGTTTGCCAGACCTATATTTATGACTGTTAAAAAGATACTGCTAACCGTTTCAATATTCTATATCTAAATCTCCAAGGAAAGTGAGCATTTTTTATTCTCTAAAAAGCAATTTCCCCTCTCCCTTTGTGCTGAAATAATTTGACATGTATGAGAAGATCTAAATAGTGGCAGCAATTTGCACCGTGTAAAATAATAGGTGTCTTATACGTATTTTAATGAGATCTCCAGGAAATAGCTGAAGTTCGATAAAAAGTGATGCATTTCTTGCATGATTCATTTAAGATTACATCTTGTACAGCAAATATTAATTTAACAACAATGATCAATAGCCTAGGTTTGGGCAATGATGTATACAGCATTCTGGGTTGTATTTTTCCTTTTTGGTGTATGTAAGAAGACAGTTAAGATGCAAATGAAAGAAAAAAAAATTACTTTTTGTAAGTATTGGTACAGAATGTACATACATTTTTAAAAGGAAAAGCAAAAAGTTGCCAATATCCCAACATATGAACAAAATCAAAATACAAATATAAAGAAAGGTTAATTGAAGCCAAGTCCTAAGTGCAAATAAAAAGTATGAAGGTGCAATACAGACGTGATCGGTGTACAGATGGATGTGGAATTCAAATCAGTGGTGTGAAAGACAATATTAAGTGTGCAATTGAGAAATTCCTCCACCAAGTGACACTATATGAGGCTTACCAGATCGCAATGACCATCTAGTTAAAGATTATCTCCTGTGTTACCTGCCGGAGTGTTTTTAAAATGAGCGCTGTTTGTTCACATCACATGTGAGTTTTCTACTTTGTATTAATAAATATGTTTTTATGGTATACACTATAAGGATTCTTTACTTTTATCTGAATCGTGATTGATATCTGAATGGGGTTTCCTTCCCATACACCCACCATGAGATGATCAGATAAACCCTTTTCATGGATGACAACATATTTGAAGATTTACTAGATGCCATGCTCCCTATGCTTGCTTTGACCTATCTTTAACTAGATGGTCATTGCAATCTGGTAAGCCTCATACAGGGTCATCTGGTGGAGGATTTTGTCAACTGCACACTTAATATTGTCTTTCACACCAGTGATTTGATTTCCACTCCCATCTGTCCACCGATCACGTCTGGATTGCACCTTCATACTTTTTATTTGCACTTAGGACTAGAGTTGAGCGAACCCGAACTGTAAAGTTTGGGTTCGTACCAGACTTTAGGGTGTCCGTGTAACGAACCCAAACCCGGACATTTGAGAAAAAGTCCGGGTTCATGGTATTTTTTAGCACCTTTTGAATAGCTGCAGGGCAGCCAATCAACAATCGTTTCACTCGTTTGCCCTTAGAAGCCATCACAGCTACCTACTAATTCTCCTCCATTTTTTTTTTTTATGTGATTTTAAGTTATTTCCCTATCCACATTTGTTTGCAGCGCACTTGTCCTTTTCTTACCCCCATTTTGCTTCCTTTTGCAGCCCTCTAGCCCTTTCCAGGAATTTTTTACAGCCATTTTGTGCCCAAAAGTTTGGGTCACCATTGACTTCAATGGAGTTCGGGGTCAAGTTCGGGTCCGAACTCGAACTTTTTCGCTAAGTTCGGCCGAACCCGCCGAACCCGAACATCCAGGTGTCCACTCAGCTTTACTTAGGACTTGGCTTCAAAGAACTTTTCTTTATTTTTGCATGCATATGTTGTTCATATGTTGGGTTATTAGCACAACTTTATGCTTTTCCATTTTTTTGACTATGTATATATCACGTGGTATGTTACAGGTTTTTCCTGAGATTTAGTATTGTGTTCACCTAAGCACAGTTTACACATTCTTATTGCAATACATTTTTAAATGTTTGTACTTAGGAATGATTTTATGCAGAAATACCAAGGAAATGGGTACAGACATTGTGCTAATTTGCAAAAGGAGTTAAGAATCTTCACACAATAATTTATGTGAATACTCACTTCAATTATCCATTCACATGCAAATGAAACAGAAAGTTGCTTTTAGCATAATTAGATAACTGAAGTGTATATTCAAGATTCTCAACCCCTTTAGTAACCCCTTGCGCCATTCTCTAAATAATGTAAATGGAATTAAATAACAGGGAGTTTATTTACCAAACCAATTTACAAAAGATGTATATTTTCTCATTTTGTCATGTGGACCTATGTTCATTTGGCACCCCACTCAATAGTAATGTACAAAATAGAAATGCACTTCTAGATCATATATTAGTTTACGTGCAGTGAAGTAAGTGATATAAGTTTCCCAAAACTTAGCTTGGAAACTGGACACAAATTGAATGTTGCTTTTTAAAAAGAGACTTTCCTTCGCAACAGATTTCTTTTATAAACCTATGGATACATCTCTAATATAATCTTAAAGATCCATTGCCAGACCAGACTCTTATAAACCAATGTTCTAAAACTCTTGACTCTGTCTACACAATTATTGCACATGAAACAAAAGATGCACAAGCGCCTCTAAGTGTAAACCGTGGATAAAAAGCTTATTAAAACAAGATTAAAGCTACTCACAAGTAGAGTTGAGCGAACCCGAACTGTAAAGTTCTGGTCCGTACCGAACTTTGGGGTGTCCATGACCCGGACCCGAACCTGGACATTTGAAAAAAAGTTTGGGTTCGGGTTCTGGTATTTGATCACGCATGTTGAATAGCTGCAGGGCAGCCAATCAACAAGCGTTTCACTGGTTTGCCCTTAGAAGTCATCACAGCCATGCCTACTAATGGCATGGCTGTGATTGGCCAGTGCATCATGTGACCCAGCCTCTTTATAAGCTGGTGTCACTTAGTGCTGCATGTCACATGCTCTCTGGGTAGTGTAGGGAGAAGATGCTGCCAGCGCTGTGAGGGACAGATTGCAGATATTAATAACATCCCACCCTGCATTACAGAATGATCTGATTGAGGACTAGATAGATATTACTACTACTACTGCTTTTAGGGACAGATTGCAGATATAATAACATCTCATCCTGCATTACAGAACGATCTGACTGGACTAGGTAAAGTCTACTGCTTAGAGGGACAGATTATTGTTCTAAAATCATCTTCTAGTTCTATAGGGTCAGGTTCCTGCTGTTGCTGTAAGGGACAGATTATTGTTCTAAAATCATTTTACTTCCTTTTGCATCCCTCTAGCACTTTCCAGGACTTTTTTACAGTCATTTTTGTGCCGAAAAGTTTGGGTCCCCATTGACTTCAATGGGGTTCAGGGTAAAGTTCGGGTCAAGTTCGGTACCGAACCCGGACTTTTTCCCGAAGTTCGGCAGAACCCACCGAACCCGAACATCCAGGTGTTCGCTCAACTCTACTCACAAGGACAGAGTGATCAGGCGCCTTGCAGTGTCAGCCACTGCTGGCTATTAACAGCTTACACGTCCACTATCCCTGGAGTCCTGGATGAAAATTCACTGTGCTGCGGGACAGGCAAACGCCTGTGGCTCCAAGCGTTTCCTGAATCTACATCATGTGATGGTTGGATGTCACTTCTGGTGGGGGCGTGATGACTAGTGTTGAGCGAACCCGGACTGTAACGTTCGGGTCCGTACCGAACTTTCGGGTGTCCGTGGCACGGACCCGGACCCGGACATTTCAAAAATCGTTCGGGTTCGGTCCGGGGTTCTGCTATTTTATTCCACGTGTTGAGAAGCTGCAGGGCAGCCAATCAACAAGCGTTTCACTGGTTTGCCCTTAGAAGCCATCACAGCCATGCCTACTAATGGCATGGCTGTGATTGGCCAGTGCATCATGTGACCCAGCCTCTTTATAAGCTGGAGTCACAGTGCTGCAGTCACATGCTCCTTGGGTTAGTATAGGGAAAGGTAGCTGACGGCGTGAGGGACAGATTTTAGCCATTTTAAGACCTGATCCTGCATCCTGAGATAGATTACTTTACTACTGCTGTCT
>BLSH010443510.1:232703-249500 GCA_018402905.1 Glandirana rugosa | reverse complement strand
TGACTTGTAGCAACACGTTATTAACACTCCCATACATTGATCACCGATCTTACTGTAGATTTATATATCAGTAACAGGTTATTGTCAGGTTTATAATTTAGGTCACATAGGTTTCCCGTCGACGCACGGTTTCTTCTCTTGTGAAAACTCTCTATCCTTTGTTTTCTAGGGGATCACTCAGATTCACATTTGGCATCTATTTTTCAAATAGTTTTGTTCAAGGTTCTTCCACAGCGGCAAAGCAGTAGTGATCTCAACTCGCTTGTGGACCTTCAAGCCCAAGACGACCAGGCAGGCTTGAAGCCCTGTTTCAGGCCCACGATCGTTCGGGTTCCGTCCGGACCCGGACCCGGACTTTGTCCCGAAGTTCGGACGGACCAGCAGAACCCGAACTTCCAGGTGTTCGCTCAACTCTAGTGATGACGAAACGGCGACACCTTCTTGGAACTTGTTTTGATAAACTTTTTATCTACGGTTTACACTTAGACTCACTAGGGGATCTTTTGTTTCCTATCTCTCAAAAGTGTTCTCTTCTTTGGCACGCAGCTGCCCTTTGGATACACTGGATTTAATATTTGGACTGTTATTGGACAATGACTATATATTTAGATGTCATTCTAGCCACTAGTTACATACCCTCACAATTATTGCACAACGATGTTCAGTCAAGATATATGCCTATTCTTTGAATCTTTAAAATGTAATTCATGATATTTACAAATAACTTAGGAGGATTACTCATTAGGGTTTTGCTTCAGCAAAAAATATCTGGATTATCTTTATGAAATGTAAAGGCAGTTGATGAATGCTCTTCTTAGCAATGCCAGTTTACATCCCAGTGAAATCTCAATGAGCATGTTCAAACTTTCTAAAGAGGGTAACACAGAGGGTTTGGAAGGGAAATGAAGGGAAGGTATATTCAGGTAATAATGTGAATTTATTTGTGAGGTACTTAACCAAGTTTATATAATAAATTTAAAGTATAATAAGAAAATTTTATTCCACAGGATTATATGATACATTTTACCTTGAATACATTTATTAGAGCATGTAGTAACACGTTATTATATACAGTTCACCTTTTCTACATTGATTTGATGAACATGTTTAACATATTAATAAAGTAATTATTGTAACAATTTTGAGTCATAAATATTATTGTGCACTAAACCATGTTGCTATTGTCTTTCTAGTAGTTTACCTGGTGGTTGATTTGTCATAATAGTTAATTCTGACACCTGGTGGTTGATTTGTCATAATAGTTAATTCTGACACCATGTACAGCATCTCACAAAAGTGAATACACCCCTTACATTTTTTTTTAATATTTTATTATATCTTTTCATGTGACAACACTGAAGAAGTGACACTTTGCTACAATGTAAAGTAATGGGTGTACAGCTATAACAGTGTAAATTTTCTGTCCCCTCAAAATAACACACAACCATTAATGTCTAAACCGCTGGCAACAAAAGTGAGTACACCCCTACATGAAAATGTCTAAATTGGGCCCAAATAGCCATTTTCCCTCCCCGGTGTCATGTGACATGTTAGTGTTACAAGGTCTCAGGTGTGAATGGGGAACAGGTGTGTTTAATTTGGTGTTATCATTCTCACTCTCTCATACTGGTCACTGGAAGTTCAACATTGCACCTCATGGCAAAGAACTATCTGAGGATCTGAAAAAAAGAATTGTTGTGCTGCATAAAGATGGCCTAGGCCATAAGAAAATTGCCAAAACCGTGAAACTGAGCTGCAGCACGGTGGCCAAGACCATACAGCGGTTTAACAAGAAAGGTTCCACTCAGAACAGGCCTCGCCATGATTGACCAAAGAAGCTGAGTGCATGTGCTCAGCATCATATCCAGAGGTTGTCTTTGGGAAGTAGATGTGCGAGTGCTGCCAGCATTGCTGCAGAGTTTGAAGGGGTGTGGGGTCAGCCTGTCAGTGCCTCTTCTAAAGATGATGCACAAGAAACAGCTTGCTGAAGACAAGCAGACTAAGGGCATGGATTAGTGGAACCATGTACTGTGGTCTGATGAGACCTAGATAAACTTATTTGGTTCAGATGGTGTCAAGCGTGTGTGGCGGCAACCAGGTGAGCAGTACGAAGACAAGTGTGTCTTGCCTACAGTCAAGCATGGTGGTGGGAGTGTCATAGTCTGGGGCTGCATGAGTGCTGCAGGGCACTGGGGAGCTACAATTCATTGAGGAATCATGAATGAGAACATGTACTTTGACATACTGAAGCAGAGCCTGATCCCCTCCCTTTAGAAACTGGGCAGTATTCCAACATGATAACGACCACAAACACACCTCCAAGAAGACCGCTGCCTTGCTAAAGAAGCTGAGGATAAAGGTGATGCACTGGCCAAGCATGTCTCCAGACCTAAACCCTATTGAGCCTCTTTGGGGCACCCTCAAACAGAAGGTGGAAGAGCACTAGTCATCTAACATCCACCAGCTCTGTGATGTCATCATGTCATGAGTGGAAGAACCAACCTGGTTGGTAACCTGTGAAGCTCTGGTGAACTCCATGCCCAAGAGGATTAAAGCAGTGCTGAAAAATAATGGTGGCCACACAAAATATTGACACTTTGGACCCATTTTGGACATTTTCTCTTAGAGGTGTACTCACTTTTGTTGCCAGTGGTTTAGGCCATCTTTATGTAGCACAACAATTCTTTTTTTCAGATCCCCAGAGAGTTCTTTGCCATGATGTGCCATGTTGAACTTCCAGTGACCAGTATGAGAGAGTGAGAATGATAACACCAAATTAAACACACCTGCTCCCCATTCATACCTGAGACCTTGTAACACTAACAAGTCACATGACATCGGGGAAGGAAAATGCATAATTGGGCCCAATTTGGACATTTTCACTTAGGGATGTGCTCACTTTTGTTACCAGTGGTTTAGACATGAATGGCTGTGTGTTAAGTTATTTTGAGGGGACAGCAAATTTACACTGTACACTCACTACTTTACATTGTAGCAAAGTGTCATTTCTTCAGTGTTGTCACATGAAAAGATATATATTTACAAAAATGTGAGGGGTTTACTCACTTTTGTGAGATACTGTATATTCCATGTGTTATTTAATGCCATGTGTTAATTAATGTTAACTATTAACTACACTGTTAGGCTTTCTTAGCAAAAAAAGGGGTGATGCAGAAAGTTATCATCTTTCTGATTGCATTTTAAACTTAAAAGGTGAATTGTGATTGGTTGCTTTGGATTATTATATCTTTATTGTTCCCTACCTCATAACATACTGTAATTGAAAGCTAGTCATGCTAGTGTAGGGAGATTTAATTCCTAGTGAGACTATTTTACAAAAAACAGAGCTAAGCTGGTGCTAAAGGCATCCGAAAATATTCTGCTTTAAATGGAGCTAGGAACTGATGGCTTTGCTATTGGCAGCTGCTCCAGCTTTTCTAGTTTTCATACATACAAGGTGGCATTCCTTAGGGATGCAATAGATGACAGTCTTTGAAACCGACTCATGGATATAGATGATGCAGTTTATTTTTATTTTGCACAAAGCTAACAACTATTGCATTGGAGCAACTGGCTAATGTGCAGCCTCACTTTTTGATGTGTGCACTGCATGCAGCATCACCAAAAGGATACCAGATTTTATTATCCATTTCCACAAGTCCTAAATTTGATCCTGTTAACCTAGACTACCCTCAGTTGGTCTTTCTTTCGCTATTATGGAAATTATCCAAGTAATGGAACCCAAACTCAAAAATTACATTTTGCTTCACTGAGGTGGCATCACTAGACACATATATCTTAAAATAATTTTAAAGCACCTGGCTGCCAAGTGTCATATTTCTAGTGTAAACTAGGATATGAAGGAAATAAGGGTTACTTTGACACACAGAAAGGACATTTTTATTTATTTTTTAAGATGTTATATTATTGTATAGACTCCCCCAGCTGTTCTCCTCCTAGAATGTATTATACATGCATGGTTTTACCTGCCAAGTGCATAACTTTACATTTATTAAAATTAAACCTCATTTGTCACATAGTTCCCCAATTAAAAAGTGCATTGAGGTCAGCTTGTAAGTTGGAAACATCCTGTAAGGACGTCATTCCACTGCAAACTTTGTAACATTTCTAAATAAATTCAAAGTAAGGGTCCCAACACTGAAAATTAGGGTACTTAGAGAAGTAAACCATTTGTACTCTGAATTTGTGTCATGTGAATTCAGCAGCACTCTTTCAATGACAGTCTTTAGCAGTACACGGTAAAACCATGTGGACAGCAGGTTCAGCAAGGCTTCTTGAGACATAACAGCAGCCCATTGATACTAATGAAGTATCATGAACTGCTGAAGACTGTCAGTGAAAGAGTGCTACTGAAATCACATGACACAAATTCAGAGTACAAATGGTTTACTTCTCCAACTTGAAAAGGATCAAAAATCAGAAAACCCTCCAGCCTGAGAAATGGTCTGAAAGGGAAGAATATGATACATATCGGCTTTTCTACTAAGACCTCCTTTATTCCTGGAAAAAAATACACACCCAAGGAACTATATGCTCCAGAACCTAAACCTGCAGGAGTCCAAGGATTTCTTCCCTGGAGAACTGCAGAGAGATCAAATAGACACATTGAAATGTCCATGGACTGTATTCCATATTCTCCCATGCAGGTTTCCTTTAAGGCCCAGTCACTCCAGAAAATATCCATGATGCTATATATCCATGACAGGGAGGAGTCCTGGTTCACCCATGAGATTGCCTTTTGAAACTGCTTACCTGTGATCTTATGATTGAATGACATCTGCAATTCCATTATTCCATATATATAAATTGGGCATATATGACTACGTGATAGAGTCCTATTAGTCTGGTCCTTTCCCGTCATGTGACTTGACAAAGTAAATCCTTGCAAAACATGTTGTCAGCATAATGGGACCTATCCATCTGTCTCCTTCCTCCAGCTGCCTCCCACATTTCCAGCCAAAGCAGGCACAACAGACCTGCTGGTCTGACGCCACCACAGGTGCTGCCATCACCCTGCCCACCCTTTACTTGGTTGCCGGCTCACTTCCTGGAATCCCTCCCTCCAGGGTCCATCAGTTCCAGGGACCACAGAGTGGCTTTCCGGCCACACAGATCCACCACCAGACCCTCCAGTCCTAGGAGCCTTTCCATCCCAGCCAGCTCAGAGCAGCCACCCATACCTGAGACCCCTCCATCTGGGCAATTGTTCCACCAGCTGACCGGAATACGTGTGGGATTGGCTCATTGTTGTTCTCAAGGAGCCAGATGCTAATTGTCTGTGAGTGACCTAACCCAAATAAACATTGCTTTTTAACTGACTTTTGTTCAGATTGCTCCATTTACACTTCCCAAGCTGGGGCATGTACTATATCCTTGCACAAAAAGTGCCTTAACATTGATTGCAGTCTGTCTTATTCACCAGGTATTTAATCTGTCTTTAAAAAGTTTGTTATTGTTTTAAATGTTAACTTTTAATGATAGAAAATTGCAGCGTAAAGTCCAACCAATGAAATATAAAGTGCTAGTATACTGCAGTGCAAAGTCCAACTATGTGCTGAAGGAAATAAGTATTCACACTCATAAGCTGTGAGTATCAGTTGGAGTGCAGCCCATCACCAGTTTCACCACCACACTTGGCACCCTTACCGGAACAGGACGACCCTCTATTATGGAAGGTCAGAGTAAGCCTGGTTTAAACTCCAGATATGGTAGTCCCTCCGGCTCGCACAGACGCCCTCAGCAAGTCAGCCTCTCCTTCTGCTGCTTTCCAATACGGCTCAACAACATGGTCCCATGTGGCAAGCAAGCACCATCATACAATAAAGCATAAACAGCCCATAGTGCAGACAATCTTGACAAGGTGTTTATTATATAAAAAATAGATCCACTCATATGTTGGTGAAATAAAAACAGCGTCCTGTATGTTTATTCCGGCGCCCATTCATCCACTTCCTAGTCACGTGTGTCAAATGTCAAAGCGTCCCTTGGCTCCACCCATATTATGGTTTATTTCACCAACATGTGAGTGGATATATTTTTTATATAATAAACATCTTGTCAAGATTGTCTGCACTATGGACTGTTTATGCTTTATTGTATGATCGTGCTTGCTTGCCACATGGGACCATGTTGTTGAGCCGTATTGGAAAGCAGCAGAAGAAGAGGTTGACTTGCTGAGGGCATCTGTGCGAGCCGGAGGGACTACCATATCTGGAGTTTAAACCAGGCTTACTCTGACCTTCCATAATAGAGGGTCGTCCTGTTCCGGTAAGGGTGCCAAGTGTGGTGGTGACACTGGTGACGGGCTGCACTCCAACTGATACTCACAGCTTGTGAGTGTGAATACTTATTTCCTTCAGCACATAGTTGGACTTTGCGCTGCAGTATCGTAGCACTTTATATTTCATTGGTTGGACTTTGCGCTGCAGTATATTAGCACTTTATATTTATTGGTTATACCGGACCTGTCTGTCAGCTGCATAACGTTGTCCAGCATATACCAAGGACTCTAGCGCAGGATTATGTTTTTTGTTTAACTAATGATAGAAAATTACATAATATTAATTAATTAATTTATTTATTTTAAATAAAAAAGTTAATACAGCACAGTAAAAGTTCCCAAGATTGCATTAACATTTTTTATTTCTCTGCTGTAATAATGTTTACTTTATTCACAGGACTACCATAGAAGCATGATTCTAGATACAGGGGACATTTTTACTACAATGCATTTAGGTTAACACAATGGCAGAGTGGCCTTTCTACAATATATTGGTCATCTGTTCAATTTCAATTTAAAACTGTCACCTAAAAAAAAAAATCAAAGCTGTTGGGGCAATGCAGGCAGTTTTCAACCATTAAATATTACAAGCTTTGCCAGAAATAGTAGTGGAATATTGAAAATATGTTTTTAATAAAATGAGACAAAAAATGTACAATGTTTGCATTGCAATACAGTCCAGTCCCTGCAGTCATAGGGTTACAATTTTATACCAGTGTTACATGACCAATGATCATAAGATCAGATCTACAAAGCATAAAATAAATAGAGAATAAGATTGGGGTGGAAGGGCAGTGATAACTATTAGATGAGCAGGCTGGCTTGTTGCATTACTGCAGTGGAAGGTCATTTATCATTGACAGTGTAGGAAGAAGCACTGCAATCAGTTATGTAAGCAATGACTTCTCTTTAACTTATAGAAAATGTAATCTAATAATTTTGCTAGTAAAGAGGTAAGAAAAATCACAGAATACTTACAAAAAAGTGCTATTTGTCTATAAAATGGTCCCCTTGTCTTTCCTTGTCTGTTCTTTTTTTAGTTATCTAATTGCTTATTCAAAGACAGTGGCATCTAAATGTGGTACATGGGTTTTGAGAATAAGACTTGGAAAATATTAAAGAGAAATAGAAATAAATAAATACGTTAACTTCTGTAGCAAGATAGATTTACATATACACCATGCCATAAAAGTTCTATTTTCCCCTTTGTCACTTTATAAGCCAGTCACTGTGTCAGCACTCTGGTGACTGTGCATGTGAAGCTATTGTGTTTAAAGGGGTTGTAAAGTCAGAAGGTATTTTATGTTAATGAATTCTATGCATTAAGATATAAAACCTTCTGTGTGCAGCAGCCCCCCTCGGCTCCCCTAACACTTACTTGAGCCCCCTCTCTGTTCAGTGATGTCCACAACTGTCTCAGCCATCCAAGACTCTCCCTCCTGATTGGCTGAGACACAGCAGTGGCGCCATTGGCTCCCGCTGCTGTCACTCAAAGTCAGTTAGCCATTCAGAAGAGAGAGTGGGTGGAGCTCGGCCGCAGCTCCAAGTCTGAATGGACACAGGGAGCTGGGACTCGGGTCCGGTGCCCCCAAAGCAAGCTGCTTGCTGAGGGGGCACTCGACAGGAGGGAAGAGCAAGGAGCACAGAAGAGGGACCTGAGAAGAGGAGGATCTGGGCTGCTCTGTGCAAATCCACTGCACAGAGGAGGTAAGTATAACATGTTTGTTATTATTATAGAAGAAAAACAAGACTTTACAATCACTTTCATTATTACTTTTAACATTTCTCTTTTTGCCGTTTACTGTTGTTCTTTTAGTCAAAAATAAAAAGTATCTGTAGGCTGTTTTAAATACTTGATGAGCTCGGGGTTGGCTGGGAATACTCAGCCCATCTTACCTATTTACCAAAACAACAGATCATCAGACTGTCAGTTTTGGCCTGGTGATGTATTACTATATTGTGTATCCATCACAATATACAGTATACACCATAGCATTGTGTACTATGAAAGCCTCTAGTATGCTTTTGTATAGCCCATTTTTTTCATGGTAGTGATTAATACAGTCTGGTTTTAACTGAACCATTTTCCAAAACCAAAGGGGACTTATCCCTTTAATTCCCTGTCCCTGTGACTATGCACGAAAAGGGGGGGGGGGGGGTGCATGACATTGGCAATGACAGCAATGACAAATATTTAGAAGTTCTAGACCTTCCCTTTAGTGATTACACAGTAAGCAAGGAGAAATATCTCCAGTACACAGCAATAGGAGTCAGACAGAGGTTTTAGCCATTCTATATATGATCAAAAAATAGTTTTGAATATAACTGGTCTTTCTACTATGATCTGCACCTTAGTCTTCAACATTCTGTTAAGAGCCAATCTCTCTAACTCAAAAAAAGAAGAATGATTGAAAAAAATTGTGTTGGTGAACCACATAGTAGATTTCATTAAACAGGCAAGAGTGGTATGGCAGAATTTCTTTAAATGTATGTATGTACATGTTGAAACATTTATGAGCTTTATTTTATTTGGCGTCATTTAAAGCTGGTCTCCAGACTGTACATTTTTCATCTAAAACCCTCTTTCACTCTCTACAGCAGCCATTGCTGAGAGTTTTCATTGTACCTTGTGCCTGGACTAAAAAAAATCCTATTTTTGCTCCAGTGACCAGACAGGGATAACCAGTCCCTTTAACAGGAAGTGCAGGCAGCAGGATGCTTGTCCAGCTGCTGTTTGAAAGGTATTTCTAAAGAATGGAGGTGATCACAAAGAAGTGAAAAGGATTTCCTTAAAAGGTGAGTAATTTGCTGTAAAGCGTTGCAATCAACAGATCGTGGGTGCAATGCCAGGATCCTGCAGACACTCAGTACACTGTCTGTCCATCTGATACCAGCAAGCAGTTATTGAATTGCAGGAAGAATCAATGAACTACAAAAGCACTCACCAGCACCCTATAGCAGTTCATGGAGAACTGCAAGCTGTCAGCCTTGGTGACCATAGTTCATTCAGAACTCTCTGAATGAATTACGGGGCTGTGGGGGCAGAGCCTGTTTTTAAATTGTGAGAAGATCCCCGCCCACTGTCACAGGGATCAAGGAGAGAGATGGCAGGAGTTGGAGCATATTATAGGTGGAACATGTAACATGTTCCAAAAAATTTAAAAAAGGGGGGAGGGGGAAGGGAACTTGGTGGGACTTTATATGAAACATATGGATATGTCTCCATCCCTAATTCAGTTACAACAAAAAGGAAATAAGGTGGGACTTTATATAAGGTATGTGCGGCAATGAAAACACAGTCATTGTAAAAAACACAATGTTTATTACTACATAATTGCATAACATGTAAGAAACTTCTCATTCATAGGTTTGTGTCCAAAATGACATCATATAACAAAACATAATGTCTATAGAACTGGCAACAGCAATAAATAATACATTGTATAATATATGACTGCTACATCAAGATAATACATTGTATGATAAATATAAAATAGCCATCCCACATGACACAGGCCACCTTTAGAAACAGTATAAAGATAAAATCTATATAGATAAAACTGGTTGAATCATCCATGAAGGTAAGATGCATCCAAGAAGCCCTACACACGTTTCATGGATTTAATTCACTCTTCAGGGGCAAATGCATTAAGTATATATGGACTAAAGATGAGGTGGCAAAATCGCAGCAGAAGTGCCACAGGCGTCTGTTATGGGAGCTGAGGTACTGGGACCCAAGGGGTGGAGCAGCAGCACAAAAAACCTCACAAGAAGAAGAATATCCAGAGGTGGTGTATAGGCTCCAATTCTTGCAACAAGAAGCCATGATATAAACAGGTGTGTGCAGTGTGCACAGTGTGTGATACCCTTCCGGCATCACACACTGTGCACACTGCACACACCTATTTCACCTGTGTCATCTGGGATGGCAATTTTATATTTACCCTATAATGTATTATCTTGATGCAGCGGTCATATATTATACAATGTATTATTTAGTGCTGTTGCCAGTTCTCTACATATTATTTGTTACACATGGTGTCATTTTGGACACAAACCTATGAATGAGAAGTTTCTTACATGTCATGCAATTATATAGCAATAAACATTGTGTTTTTTACAGTGACTGCATTTTCGTTGCCACACATACCTCATATAAATTCCCACCTTATTTCCTTTTTGTTGTAACATGTTCCAAAGATGAACTTAGCCTTTTATATGTATGTGCCTAGAGATCAGCTTTAAAAGCTACACGACTACATAATGAATATAATTAGATCATGTGTTTTTTCAATACTATGGTTTATTTCATTACAGGGTACCTATAATGAAAGGAAAACACTTCTGAAAAAGGCTGATTTTGTAGCTGTCATATTTATACAATTATTACATTCATTTCTAAGGAATAAGTCACAAAATCAAGATTTTGGATTCTACATATTTCAGACTCACAACAAAAATTTAGAAAATAACAAAGCTACATCAGCTTAGTAACCAGAGAAGTGACTTTTTCAGAAGGTCAGCAACATTTTCCATTCAGTTTTGATGCTTGCAATTCACTAACCCCATATGATCTACCTAGAGGATAGGGCCATGACCCAAAGTCTGCAGCTTTACAGCTTCCTGTGTCTTCTTGAGGGACTATAAATGAGCAATGTCCCTATACTCTATGTGTGCCTTTAAGCCTACAAACCCTATTCCAAGTGTATAAGCATTATTTCCTCACTTAGTCTCAATTCTGGTGGATTGTGTAATGCTAATATTGTTTAAAATAATGATATGAGCTGTATTTAAACATAAATGATTTTTAATTGATCACTGGACTAAAGAGAATTGTTTTTCTTTTTAATTTTTGCCTGGCATTTTTTAGCTGGAATATACATAATATTAATAACAATTAATACTCATTAATAATAAAAGAGTGAGAAAGTAATGATTTTTGATTTCTAGAGAAACCCATTGGTGGCTGTCTCTCTTTGAAGTACCATTTTGTCTTTTTCCCTAAACCTAATGCCAAGGTCAGGGTAAACTACTATAAAGTTAAATGCTTCAAGCCACCTGTTTGATTGCTACTGGCTATCTCAACTTACTTTTGTCAAGAAGCCAGTCTTTGTTGTACATTTATACACTGGCTTAAGGTATAATGAAAGCTGTAAGTGTGGGCTTGAAATAAGTCCAGGGCATACCCAAGGGTCCTTATTAAAATCCAACAAAGATTCTATCAGTCAAACCAAGGAATTTTATTACATTTAGGCACTCAGCTTTTTCATTTACTTTACAGTAAGTTTGATATTCATTGTCAGTAGACTGTCAGTGTCATGTCCAGGTAATAGAATTTATTACAAGAAACCTGTCTTTATATATGACAGATGTATTGTAAGGCAAAATCTTAAAAAAAAATGTTACAAGTAATACATATAGTATTATGTAGTAACTGAAATACAAAAAATAAAGAATCACGGAAATACTGCTAAGGGTTATTATAGCTGGCAACATTTTCTCTCAGAAAAACACTTCCAAGCAACTACTATAATCTAGAGCAGAGGTGAACAAGCTGTGTGCCAGGACCTCCAGTGGGGTTGCACAGTCATTTTCTAGGGGTCACAAAAGATATAACATTAATTCTATAGGGTTCTATTACAAATCAGATGTTTGTGAACAATGAAAAATTGGTAAATTAGGTCCTAGAGCAAGCTAACGTCACAGATATATGGTTTGCTGATTACAGCAACACAACAGCCATAAACATATCTTTATTTTATACAAATACAAAGAGATTTCCAAGCTCAAACTTACCAACCAGCCATCGCCCTTCCAATGCTCCTTGCTGCAATAGACCAGTTATAGGTAGGGGCAGTGGCCACTAGTTTATATTTTTATTTTAATCAAAATGATTTTTAGGATACTCTTTTACAAACAAAAAAATAAAAAGAGATTTGTAAATTGATTCATTTAGGTTACTCCAAAACTGGATCATATTGTGCTATTTAAAACCTTAGAACATTTGAAACACTAAATCTGCAGCAAATATCTACTAATTCTTCATCCATCCATATGCATATTACATAGTTTACATAAAAGATGTTTGTAAATGTCAAATTGCTAAATATACAATACAAAATAAAACATTTAGAAAGTGACCTTTTATTGTCTACAGTTTTATCTAGAAAGCACTCCCTTTGGTGATTTATATATCTAAAATTAAACAGCAAAGTGTTCTAGGGAGGGGGCATTATATCACTGAAGAACACTTCCACATGGGAATATAAAAGAAAAGGGATAGGGGGTTTCAAGTTCCCCCAGCCCCTTTTCCTATGGGACTGCAGCAGCCATAGAAAGAGGGGTTCCAAGGTCCCCCTAAGCAGGGGAGATATTGGGGTTCCTTGTGACTGCTGTGTGGGGAGCCTGGAGACCTAAGGTAATGTGGTGTGGAAGGTTCTAGAAGGTTGTGGGGAGAGCCTATAAAAGCGGGGGTTCGTTGGGTCTTATTTGCCAATTGCCTCAGGATTTCTTAGCGGCTCCCTGCCCCCCCCCCCCTATTTTCTGTTAATTGTCGTGGCCTATAATATTTATGTGGTTGGGTCACCCTTTCTTTAAGAGAAGGGGACAGTTTATAATTAAATATATAAGTTGGTTTAATACAACTTGTGCTGCTATAGCTGAGTTGTTGCATTTAATACTTGGATTATTGATCTGAAATTAAAAATTTATGGATGAATTTTGTTTTAAAGATTGACATCAATATGTATATGTTAATCCAAAAAAAAGGCCTCAGGCAAAAAATTGAATCCAAGATTTTGGTGTGGAGTGGTTCCTTATTTAAATAAGCTGTCTGGAATTGGCTGCTTGCAGTTCCATGGGGAGGAGGTTAGAAATCCTATGTAAGCTCACATATCGTCTGCCTAAAACAGAGCCACAGTGTCTAGACACATGGCTCTGAAAGGGGAGGAATCAGTCTTGAGCCAAATCAAATTGATTTCCCTGCTCCTAATTATAAAATGTTTTTACCCTATAATATACTGTACAGACTCATAGACTGTCAGAGATTACTTACAGTATTCTGTTAGTATTTTAGTGTCTCTGAAAAACAATCATGCAAAAAATCAATTTTTGTTTTTGTATGATAAATCTCTACAAGCTAAATGAAAATAAAATAAACAGCAAGTAACCATATGGAGGAGAGATATAACTATTGGTTGTAACATTGGCCCCACACTTCCACATCTGTTTTGAGCACAAATCTTTCATTTAAAGATATTACACAAAAGCCACTGAGGATAAAAACCCACTTTGCATGCACCAAATGCCTTTGCAAATCCATTTATCACCTTGTAAAAGTTTCAGTGACATCATTACTATACCGCAACAATCCTGTGTAGAGAGCAGAGCTTTGGGAGGAACCCTACAGGTCTACCTACTACAGGCTGCTTGCACAACTCTACAGGAGGGAGACCATACAAGACCACTCATCCTACACAAAGAGAGAGAGTAACAGTAACTGGTCTTGATTACAGGAATCCCTTGCTACCTGCAATTACCTAAAGTAAGAACTGAGGAAAAAATAAGGTAAAAATATGCATGCCTCTCATATTTACAGAATATTTGCTTATCCTGGAGTTCAGCTTTAAGTTAGGATAGAGAAAGAAAAATAATTTGATTCTGCTAGATAAACAGACCAAGGGGCATGAATTTTGCAATAGAAACATTTTGGAGCTCCAAGCATGAACAGAGGTCAACTCACAAAGCATATACAACAGTCCTCTAGAATATGCTATGCAGCATCCCGGATTCATGTTTAAAGCTGGGTTCACACTATTTTCCCGCAACCAATTTGTATGTCAGGAGACATTGACCATCTCTCAATGGAGCCTGTTCGCACATCTCTGGAGGGGCTCCAATGTCAATTGCACAGGGGTCCTGTGCAACTTCTGGTACATTTTAGGTCCAAATTCAGGCAAAAATTTGGGCTGAAATCAGATCTGAAATGGTGAATGGGATCGCACCAGACCCCTGCTGTGAACCCAGCCTAAAGTAGAACTATAGACAAAACGTTTTTTTTTTCAGTTTGCATAGAGTAAGGAAGGGTTATAATAACCCCTGTCAGATTTTTTTTGTTACCATATGTGTTCCATTGCACAGATTTCCCATTCACTTCCTGTTCCATATCCAAACATGAAGTGAGAGGAAATCCCTGCAAATTAAGGGAATCCCTCCCCCGGGTCACCAGAACTATTGTCCCCATTGGAAGATTTCCTCTCTTTCACTTTTCTGGGGAAAACCAAAAACCTGTGATTTTACTTCAATTTTACTTTCACTTTCAATGATAATGGTGAACTGAAAAATAGATATAGTGAATCTCCTTAATGGGAGCACAGACAGCAATAAAGACTGATAAGCATTCTAATGCCTCTGCACTCTATCCAAAACTAAAAAAAAAATTGCCTTTAGTATACTTTAAGAAAATGTTTACATCAGAAGAATCCTTACCTCAGGATAATGTGCTACACACTATTTTATATTGTTAAAGGTATTTGATTTTATTTATACAAAAAACATTATTGCCTTCTTGAAACAGAATATATGCCAATTTAGCTCATTAATAGATTTACCCAAGCTCTACCGCTATATCCAACGTCCAGGAGCTGGAAATCGGTGTTCCGGCGGGGCATTTAACTCCCAAAATAGCAAATCCTTGTCAAGTAAAAGCCAGCAGCTCAGAGTGCTCTTTCAAAATAAATCCTTTTTTTGGCTACATATGTAAAGAGGAAAGCTGCATAGCCAAAACACGTTAGCATCTACAGCATTGTGTCTTTACATATGTAGTCAATAAAGGATTGATTTTGAAAGAGCACTCCAAGCTGCTGGCCTTTACGTGACAAGTATATGCAAATTTAGCGGAATCAGATGTAGAAACAATAGAAACAATCCTAGATAAAGAATGGATTTTAAGAACACAACCCACATAAAAACAACAAAGCAAAAAATATTGTCTGATATCGACTTAGAGGGGGAACCAAGGCAAAAAAAATGTGCCCTCTGCAAAAAAATCATAACAGACCCTTATCCAGGTATGCAGCATTAATGACCAGAAAGGGAGGGACAGTGAGAGTGTGCCCCACACCCCACTGAACCATACCAAGCCCCATACCCTAAATATTGTGAGAATACTATGTAGGAGGGGTGTGGTATTATCAGTTATATCATCCAACATTGAAAAACCATTGTCAAACATGTTAAGTGACACCCCAATGGCACAAATGCAACTCACTGTGTCAATAATCCTGCTCCCAACAGACTTTCACAGAGATTGACAGCTCCTTGGTTGGTTGCTAAATGTCAACAAGCTGACAAGAGATGCTGACTGTCATCATTTACCCAATATGGACATGCCCATATTTAGTGAATGAGATCCGCCAGGAGCCCGTTTAGTGAACCTTGAACAGCCAGATTTTGGGTTGAACCCTTTGTGGACCCAAACTCAAAGCTGATCCCTACTTGAGATTTTTGGATTGCAAACCTGCTGCAGCAGTGGTGATGGGATCTCACTCTTCTTGCTGGATATTATATGTAAACCTAAACACTTTTTTAGCCTTAGTTACTCTCACTTTTGGTGACCAGTACTAAAAGATGGAATATTTGTTTCACTTTGGAGAGAAATCCTCTTACTTCCTACTGTAGCTCTTGGACATGAAGTGAAGGGAACTCTGAGTGGAAGGAAGTAAGGAAAAAAGGAAGGAGGGAAGAAAGGATTACAGTAGCTTATCTAGTCAATTTATGTGCTGCGCTCTGTTTAACGCATGCCCAAAAGAAATCATTGATGGGAGTATAAACCATTGTTACACCGTTTATTTCTGTCAGTTGTTGTTCCCATAAATATGCTACTAGCTACTATTAAAAGGCTGTGGATTCTCACTTCAGTCATGACTCTTCTTAAGAAGCATGTAAGAGATTAATGAGCTTTGCCAGGAACTGTCCAAAATCCAGATGTCATTACAGTACCAACTGTTCCTCATTACTGTGTGAGAATAAAGTAGCACCTGCTCATTTTGCTTTACATTTACAGCTATATTAAAGTACATTATATGTGAACATAAACAGCAATTAGCAAAGGGAAGGATTAAGAATGATAGCCAACCACTGACAAATGATTCACACAGTAGCAAAATACACTAAATTCAGGTATAGGTTTAGGACTAAATGCCATCTTTTGATTTAAAGGACATTGTTAATTCAAGTACAGTACAGCAAAAGTCAGTGTTTGGCTTTTTTTGCCTGCAATGCAAATGTATCCTTAAAGTATCTGCTCGGTCCCCCCAAGGAAAGCAAAGCTAAACAAGCCAAACACAGTTTTGGAACTGTCATCCACAATACACCTTTTCTTGCATTTTGATGGTGAGGGGACTTCAGTGACTATATATATATATATATATATATATATATATATATATATATATATTTATATGACTAGCATATATTAAGCAACAAAGCATTGAACC
>BLSH010443510.1:222358-232693 GCA_018402905.1 Glandirana rugosa | reverse complement strand
ATGACACGAGATTAACCGAGTCTTACGTGATACGTCTAGCGTCACTTAATGTCCCACAAGCCTCCCCGCTTGTGGACAGCTTGCGGGACGTTTAAACCCACAAGTGGTTTGTCCGCTTGTCCGCTACAAGCCCGTTTTGGAAAAGAACCGGACTTGGTAAGCGGGTTGAGATGAAACCTTGGGGACGGGGGGTTCCCTTTGTGGGGTAGTATTTTAATGTATTTGAACCCTGCAACTCTTTGACATGACTCTTTGATGCCAATGTTCTCTGTGACTCCAGTTTTTCAAGGAAGAAAAATGAAACAGGCAAGACAGTCATGCACAAATAATTTAACTGTCAAGACTAAATACCTTAAGTTAACCCTGTTCAGATAATTTAATTTTATGATGGGGTGTTTCCCTTGGGGGGCAGGGGTTCCAAAGTAGAGTTGGGCGAATGGTTCAGGCCAAGAAAAGGTTTTGCCCGAACATCGCCTGTTCGCCTGTTTGGTGAACACCCAAATTTGCAGGGCGTTCGACAGGTGTTCGCCCCTCCGAACACCCTGTAATTCACTGCGATCTGCATAGTGCATTCTGAGCCAATTAGAGCACAGTAAATAGCTAGTTGCAAAGTGAAAAAAAGAAATGATGTGGGCCCCCCCCCCTCCAGTCCATACCAGGCCCTTCAAGTCTGGTATGGATTTTAAAAGGAACCCCACGACAAAATAAAAAAATGGCATGAGGTCCCCCACAGAATCCACACCAGACCTTTATCCGAGCATGCAGCCTGGCAGACCAGGAAAGGGGGGGGTGAGTAAGTGCCCCCCCTCCTGAACCACACCAGACCACATGCCATACCAGACTCTGCCCCCTCGCCCCAAAGCACCTTGTCCCCTTGTTGATGGGGACAAGTGCCTCATCCCCACAACCCTGGGCTGGGATTGTAGGGGTCTTTGGGCAGGGGGCTTATTGGAGCCTGGAAGCCCCCTTTCACAAGGGGGCCCCAAGATTCTGGCCCCCAGTATGTAAATGGGTATGGGGTACATAGTACCCTTAGCCATTCACCAACAAGGCGTCAAAAAATAATTAAACAGAGACAGTTTTTGGCAATTCCTTTATTAAAAAATGAAAAAACAATGTCCTCGATGTAGATCCATTGTCAAGCAGAGCCCCCCTGCCTCAAAGCCCCCACCCCCCATGTTGAGTGCATGTTTTCTTTAGAAATGTAATTTTTGCTGCAGCATGTTCTATACATGCTATAAATGTGCCACTTTACAGGCAGACTAAGGGGACCCCGAGGCACTATATTTAAAGGAACTTTTCATTTTTATTGCATACAAGCATATATGCCTTCAAAATGGGGACTTTTGATTTTTCAAGTTCGGGTCCCACAAACTTTAATACTGAACAGGGGGGTGTTCAGCCCATCTCTATTCTAAAGGTGATTGCTAGCCAGGGCCAAGTCATCTACAAAGTTACCTGTATAGAAATATGGCACCCAGCTACAACCTTCATGTTACTGCAGTAAACCAGGAGATTTGTGCATTTTTAAAGTGAAGTGAAAGTATGGTGGAGCCAAAGTCAACACTTTGCCTAAGGCCCCCCTTTTCATTAAAGTGACACTAAGCTCTGCTTTAAAAAGGAAAAATCCTTTCAGACAGGTGTTCTTTATATAAAAAATACTTTGTTACTTTCAGCTCTTCCAAATATCTAAATTCCCTTGTTTTTCCTGCTGTGATCTGTTAGAAGGTGGCTACATTTGTTCTCCATGGTCTCACTGTACCTAGGAACATAACCACCCTTTCTTGCTTTCTCATGAGATGGGCTAGGGATCATTGTCCATAGTTCATAATCCCTAGTCTATCCCAGAAGCAAGCAAGGGAATAAAGGGTGGCTACGTAAAGTAAAGTGGGACCATTGAGCTACCTTTAACAGAAGGTGGGGCCATGAAGAATGAACACAGCCACCGTCTATCAGAAAGTCATATCACAGCAGCAAAAACAGAAGAACTGAGAGATTTGGAGGAGGCTGTGAGCAAAAAAAGTTATTTTTTAACCACTTCAGCTGCGGAAGGATTTACCCCCTTCCTGACCAGAGCGCTTTTTGAAATTCAGCACTGTGTTGCCTTAACTGACAATTGCGTGGCTGTGCAATGTTATACCCAAACAAAATTGAGTTTCTTTTTTCCCACAAATAGAGCTTTCTTTTGGTGGTATTTTATCACCTCTGCGGTTTTTATTTTTTGCGTTATAAACAAAAAAAGAGCAATAATTTTGAAAAAAAAACAATATTTTTTACTTTTTGCTATCATACATATCCAAAAAAAAATGTATTCATCAGTGTAAGCCAATATATATATTCTTCTACATATTTGTGGTAAAAAAAAATATTGCAATAGGCGTATGTTGATTGGTTTGCGCAAAATTTGCCGCATTTACAAACAATGAGAATTGATTTATGGCATTTTTACAAAAAAAGTTTTCTACTAGTAAAGGCAGCAATCTGTGATATTGTGGTGGACAGATCGGACACTTTTGACACTTTTTTTGCGATCAATGACATTTATACAGCGATCAGATCTAAAAATAGCCACTGATTATTGTATAAATGTCATTGGCAGGGAAGGGGATAACCTGTAGGGGGCGATCTAGGGGTTAACTATGTTACCTCACTGTGTCCTAAATGTATGGGGGCTGGGCTGGCAGGGGCATGACAGATCTAACTGATCCCGATCACAGGGATCAGTAGATCACTGTCATGCCACCTGACAGAATTGGGACTGCCGTGTTTACGTCGGTGGTTCCCCATTCATCCTCTGTAGTAGGCGATCGCAGGCCGCCGGCGGACATCGAGTCCGTCCGACCCACGGCCACACTCAGGGAGCAAACGGCAGGCATGAGAGCATGCCGCTGGTGGCGCATGCCCACCCGCTACTCACGCCTGAGCGAATTGTTATTTATAAACAGAGATTCGCTCTACGCTGCAAATTTGCAGCAGTAAAAAGATGCGAGGCAGTCGGCAAGTGGTTAAGAAAAAAATGAACAATACATATTTAATTTTTTTTTGTATTATTTCTAAACTTGAGTTTAGTGTCACTTTAAAGGACAATTTCAACTTTAGTGCAATAAAATTTCCAAACCCTTGTGTACACCTATCCTGGGATAATACTTTCCTCTGATGAGGTCCTTCTCTTCATATAGTGCATGGGAAGTGTGGACTCATCCATTCATATGGGTAAATCTTGTTGAAAGAAGCAACAGCAAGTAGTTTTCTATGACATGAACTAAATTCTGTATGCGTTATACCTATCTTTGCAGCAGGCAGCGCTGCAGTATTATAGAATATTATCTATGGTAAGGAAATCAGAGGAAGTACCTTCCTTATTGTTTTATATGCACTTGTTTGTGTTCTCTTCCTGTTTATGATAAAGATATTCCTCCATGACAGTAAAGGTATCCTCTGCATACAAGAAGCTTCCAGTCGCTTATATCAATACTCTGCACAAGAAATCTAACTATGTGCCCAACAGCAGTATGGAGAGAAGCCCACCTGGACTTTGTTAGAGGAAAATATTACAGGATATTTTTATCCCAAGTGGGTAGCACTCGGAGGGGTAGAGGGATCTATTTAACCTCCCTGGCGGTATGATTATGTCAGATTTTTGGTGCTGAAAGTGGTACCATTATTTTGCATTTTGGCGTTTTATATTGTAGGCCTGTCATTCTTAGGAATAACTCACTTAAATCTGTCCAAACAAGAATCTAGTAGACACCCCGGGTATGATAAAGTTTGAAACATAAAATCATAAATTATAATATAATAAATAACTATAAATAATTATCAAAAATAATAATATAATAGTAATAAAATGTATTCAATAATGTAATTAAACCAAAAACACTGAAATTTGCTCAGTTGCAGAATTGTCGCTGTCGCCACTTTCAGTTTCTGATGATAAATTTAAAAAAAATCAGTATCACTCAATTCTGCAAATGATTCTTATTTACTATCGGTGTTTTCTAGTTGATCAAAAACCGCTTTTGACTTAAAGGGACACTTTTTGGTTGCTATGGACGTTCTCAAGTTTCCAGGCAGAAAGAATGACATATATAATATAAAAGTGCATGCAGGGCACTGGGCAAACCACTAGGGACAAAGGGGATGTGAAATGATTTTATACAGCAATGTAATCTGTAAGACTGTGTTTCACTATTTGAATTTGAATTCACTATTTGAATTTCCCGCCGGGCTCCGTCCCCGTGCGACGTGACGCTCGCAGAGATTGGAGCCCGGCACACAGAGGCATCGGGCGGAGGACAGACACGCTGACACACGCTGACACCGCGGGAGGACATCGCTGGATCCAGGGGACAAGGTGAGTAATGATGCCTGGATCCAGCAATGCAATCCCGAGTGTGGCTCGGGGTTACCGCTAATGGTACTGAAATTCCACCCTGAGCCACACTCGGGATTACTGCCAGGGAGGTTAAGGACAACTTCACCAAATGTGAAATTGTTCTTTAATCACTTTCTGTTGCTAGCCCCCCACTAGGCCTGTTGCCAAGAGTTAAAAGGGATGTGTCATAACAAAGTTAGAGTTGGCAAAAAAAATAACAGAGCAAAGAAATTTGTAGTTAATCCCATATTCTCATACGTTGATCTGCCTGTTCATGGTTGGTTTCTTTCCATCTGAGCAGCATGTACTAGTTTTAAATGCATAAACTGTAATGACCAGTAATCACATCAATTTTAAATGCATTCCACATCTTTTCACAACACAATATTGCAAGTAACCAATTACATTTAAATAATGCTTTTATAAAGTAGTTTAATAATGAGAACTCAAGACACATAAGAGTTAAAATTGGTGTGGCTTTCTTAATAAAGGATCACAACACCAAATGCTGGCAAACACTCCATGCATAAATCTTTGTCTATAATGTTTTGCAAATAACACAACAGCTGAATGCTGATGGACTCTAGCCTCAATCACGTGCAGCAGAATATAACAACAAAAATATCTAATTAGAAGTAAAAGAGACAATTATCTACACATCACAAAGCCAAATGAGTTCATTATCTAAATCAGTAAATGAACATTTGTTTTCTTTGAAGTTTTTTAATCTTCTTCAATTTTAAAGGGGTTGTAAACCCTCCCATTTTTTCTATGCATCAAGGTGAAAACCCTTTTCTGTTGCAGCCACCCCCCAGAGCCCCCTTTTACTTACCTGAGCCCGATCGTGCCCACGCCAGGAATGAGCCTAGAAGCTCCAGCCACGGGCTCTGGTCCTCATTGGCTAGAGTGATAGCAAGGGAGCCATTGGCTCCCACTGCTGTCAATCAAGACCAGTGACATGGGAGCTGGGGGGTGGGGCAAAGTCCTGCTGTCTGTGTCAATGGACACAGCAGCAGGACACGGGAGCACACCGGCACAAGTGCCACCCAGGAAAAGCATTTCCCTGATGGGGCACTTGAGAAGAGGAGGCACCAGGAGCGCCGCAAGGGGACCCCAGAAGAGGAGGATTGGGGCCACTCTGTGCAAAACCACTGCACAGAGGTAAGCATGACATGTTTGCTATTTTATAAAAAAAAACTGTTATCACTTTAAAAACTTTTCTGTAAATAAATGTTTCCTTATCTTTTATAAAAGCATCATGCAAATGAAAGTGTGAAGATATGTGAGTATAATTTGATTGTGACACCCCAAGTAATAACCCAACCAGTGGTGGCTGGTGGGTTCTTCTTTTGGGGGGGCGGCAAATATACAGCGGCACTGACACAACACAATAACACCCCCCACCCCCCTGCGCTGCTGGGCTTGTGTGGCAGGGTTCTCCTCCTCTCTTGGAGTGGAGGGGCTCTCCCCCTCCTCTCCTGGAGAGTGGGCACCAGCGGCTCCATGTGTATCCTCTCCGCTGTGTGTCTCCTATTCCGCCAAAGCACTAGGGATCCAATAGGATCGCCTGACGCTTTGGCCAGTTGGGAAAGAGGTCTCACAACCTGCCTCCTGATTGGTGGGGAGGAACTTTAGTGTGAAAATAGCAAAAATTCATTAGTTATGGTCACACAATAGGGTGGGATCAGGGCGCAGTGCTCTGTGCCCGCCCACCATACAGCCTTATGTGGTTTAGTAATCAGCCCTGCCCACCCTACAGCCCTGTGTGGTTTAGTAATCAGCCCCGCCCACTCTACAGCTCTGTGTGGTTTGGTAATCAGCCCCGCCCACCCTACAGCCCTGTGTGGTTTGTTAATCAGCCCCACCCTCCACTGGATGCTTTTAAACACCCCCTGGTCTGTAGCTTGTCAGCTTGCTGAAGGAGTGCGACTGCCGTGTCATCGCGGGGCGCCAGCTCAGGAAACGCGTCCGATGCAGTGACGTCATCCTCTCAGGACTTCCGGTTTTGTGTTCCACGCCTCGCCTGGATGCCGCTGTGTGTACGCAGCCACTACACAGACAGGACTCTGGACTTTCCACCTTGCTGATTACTGCATCTCCTGATATGGATGTTTCCACCGGACTCTCCCCCTTGCCTACAGACGATTTTCCACCCTTCTCCTGGCTGTCTTTATCATGTGAGTCACTTGTACATTGGTTTTAATAAACTTTTTGGTCTGCACTTAGAGCCCCTATTTTCTTTTTTGTCTTTCCACTGAATACAACCCTGCAATGATATACTTGGCTAAAGCTAATTTAAAATATGAAAAATATGATGACCACCAGAACAAGCGACATTACAGTATTATACAAGTGCAATGCCACTTGTCTGTAGTCACAGAAGAACAAAAACCATAAAGTGAACCAGATTCTATATGATCCATTGTGCCTCATATTGGAAGTACGGACATAGATATAATTCACAATTGTTAGGTTTTCTTGGCCAGCATACACTATAAAAGCTGTGTTTATCAATGAGACAAATCTTCCTGTACACCTGTCTACTTTTGTCTCTTCTCTTACTTTATGCAGCTTTAACCATCCATAAATCCCTCCAAAAACAAATAAATGCCTACAACTAACTTCCACAATTGCATAGAATAACGATCACCTTTTTTCACTATAGATTTACCTACACAGGTATACAGGAAAGACTTTATGCAAGACGTCTCTCTGATGACAGTGTCTAGCAAAGCAGACTCACATGTCAATCTTTTGCCAACAGGGAGTCAGTAACATTGTGGCAGTGCTGTTTTTAGGTAAGAGTGTGGTGGGATAGATGTTGGTTCCTTTTTTTTTCAACATGGTGTGGTGGCAACAGCGGAGTTGATATACATTTTGTTTGTTTATATGATTTTTTTATAGTTTTGTATTTTCATTGATTCTCTTTATAGTTGGATCTGAGTTTATTGTCATGATTTAGGTGAAAGCATGTCCTTAGTCCCGAAGAAGCAGGATGCCCACGAAACACGTAGTTTAATGTAATACTTCACATTAGGATGCTCTGAGCTTTAAAAACATTTGCTGTAATCAAAAGAAGGTCATTTTTATTCTGTGTTTTTGGAAATTTGTACACAATAGAAGTGTATGTTTTAGATAACAGTATTTTTTTTATGGTTGATTAATAATTCCTTGGGAGCATGTTTAAAATCCCTTTACATATGTTTGTCTTTTGATAAGTAACATTATATCCCTTCTCTAACAGACAGTCTCTCAAACAGTGCAACTGGACAAAACTATTGTTCTCTACAACCCTTCTAAACATCCCTCTTTATAATGTCAGCCTCTCAATTTGTCTATCTTCTCTTTAAAGTGATACTAAAGTCTGTTTTTTCGCATGGGAACAGCCAAGATCCTCCTCTTCTCGGGTCCCTCGCCAGCTTTCCTGGCCCCCCCTCCTGTCGAGTGCCCCCAAAGCAAGTAACTTGCTATGGGGACAGCTGAGCCAAGCGCTGATCTGTGTGTCCATTCAGACATGGAGCTGTTCAGCCCCAACCCCTCTCTCTCCTCATTGGCTAACTGACTTTCATTGAAAGCAGCTGGGGCCAATGGCACCCCTACTGTGTTTCAGCCAATCTGGAGGGAGAGTCCCGGAAGGCCAAGGCACTTGTGCACATCGTGATCAGGACGGGGCTCCGGTAGGTATTAGGGGGGAAGAAGGAGGCTGCTGCACACAGAAGGTTTTTTTTTAATTTAATGCATTAAGGTAAAAAACAGTCTGCCTTTAGAACCACTTTATATGCAAATGTTTGAATTTATGCTAAGGAACCTGGAAATCTCCCTTGAGAATCAATGAGCCATACTCCAGACTGATGATCACCCTGAACCACACTACCCCCCCCCCCACCCCACAATGAGGATCACTCATAACTCTAAATATAATATATATGGCCAACCCGATAAAGTAATTTGCTTAGCTGCTGTACACACAGTGTAACTTTATCACAGGTCATATAGACCCTAAAGGTTTATAGATCAGCATCAGAAGCACAAATCACTATATGAGGGATACCATCCCATCTCCCTTCCCTATATGCCTTACTTATAACCAAAATGTCATGATGCACACTTAAAAAAAAATTAACATTTAACCACTTGAAGACCAGGCCTTTTCTGGCACTTTTTGTTTACAAGTTTAAATCAGTATTTTTGCTAGAAAATGACTTATAATCCCCAAACATTATATATATTTTTTAGCAATTTTTATGTCACACGGTATTTGCACATCGGTTTTTCAAACGCAATTTTTTGGGGAAAAAATATATTTAAATGATAAGAAAACAAAACACAATATATACCCCATTTTTTTTTATATAATACAAAAGATGATGTTATGCTGAGTAAATAGATAACGTACATGTCACGCTTTAAAATTGCACACGTTCGTAAAATGGTGAGAAACTGCAGTACTTAAAAATCTCCATAGGCAACATTTTAAACACCTTTACAGGTTACCTATGTAGAGTTACAGAGGAGGTCTAGCACTATAATTATTGCTCTTGCTTCAGCATTAGCGGCGATACCTTACATGTGTAGTGCGAACACCATTTACATATGCATGTGAGACTTGTGTATGTGTTCGCTTCTGTGATTGAGCGTGGGATGAGGGCGCTTTATTTTTATTATCTATTTTAATTTTTAATTTTACACTGTCCCTTTAACCACAACAGTACCTGGCACGAAAACCCCCTTCCTGTCCAGGCCATTTTTCAGCTTTCAGCGCTATCACACTTTGAATGACAATTACTCAGTCATGCAACATGGTACCCATATGAAATTTGCGTCCTTTTTTTCACACAAATAGAGCTTTCTTTTGGTGGTATTTAATCACTAGGAGGGGGTTTATTTTTTGTGCTATAAATAAAAAAAGATTGATTTTTTGTTTGTTTCGGTCATAAAATTTTGCAAATTAGTAATTTTTCTTTGTAAATTTTGGCCAAAATTTATACTGCTACCTATCTTTGGTAAAAATAACCCAAATAAGTGTATATTATTTGGTCCTTGTGTAAGTTATAGAGTCTACAAGCTATGGTGCCAATCATTGAAAATTGATCAGATCTGATCACACCTGATATACTGACAGCCTATCTCATTTCTTGAGACCCTAACAAGCCAGGAAAGTAAAATTACCACCCAAATGACCCCTTTTTGGAAAGTAGACATTCCAAGGTATTTAGTAAGAGGCATGGTGAATTTTTTGAAGCTGTAATTTTTTCCCACAATTCTTTGCAAAATGAAGATTTTTTTTTTCTTTTTTTCTTTTTTTTTTTTTCACAAAATGGTCATTGTAACAGGTCATTTCTCACACACAGCATATGCATACCCCAATTTACACCCCAAAACAAATTCTTCTGCTCCTCCTGAGTATGGCGATACCACATGTCTGAGACTTTTTCACAGCCTGGCCACATACAGAGGCTCAACATGCAGGGAGCGCCGTCAGGTATTCTAGGGACATAAATTACACATCTAATGTCATGAAGACCTATCACATTTTTGAAGGCCCTGGAGCACCAGGACAATGGAATTGCCCACAAAATGACCCCATTCTGGAAAGCAAACACCCCAAAGAATAATCATTGAGGCATAATGAGTCTTTTGAACGGTTCATTTTTGTTCCAGTAGTTTTTGGAAAATGTGGGAAAAAAATGAAAACGCATTTTTTTTACACAAAGTTGTCCATTTATAAGATATTACCAACACATAGCATGTACATAGCAAAAATGACACCCCAACATACATTCTGCTATTCCTCCTGAGTATGGCGATACCACATGTGTGGGACTTTTACATAGCCTGACCTCATATAGAGGCCCAACATTGAACTAGTACCTTCAGGCGTTCTACAAGCATAAATTACACATCTCATTTCTCAACACCCTATTACACTTTTGAAGGTCCTGGAGCACCAGGACAATGGA
>BLSH010443510.1:188536-203971 GCA_018402905.1 Glandirana rugosa | reverse complement strand
ACGTAAATACCGATGTAGAAGAAATTTATTTCTCCCATGTTTTTCTTTTTGTAACTATATATAGTTTGGATGACTGGGTCGAATTTTTCCTCAACCCTACCAACACCCGAATAGCGATGAATAAGGTACCCGTAGAACGTTTTAAAACCATCTGAACAAAGGTTACATGTAAGAAAGTCATTAGGGGCAATATACTAAAACTGGAGCATACAGAATCTGGAGCAGCTGTGCATAGTAAATAATTCTTCTTACTTCAGCTTGTGCAGTTAGGCCTTGAAATAATGGCTAGAAGCTAATTGGTTGCCATTGCCATGAACAGTTACAAGTTACTCCAGATACTGTCTGTTCCAGTCTTAGTAAGTTTCCTAGTAAGTTAATTGTATCATTTACATAAATATATTCATTTTGTTCAGTACTGGAAAACAAGTCTACCAAAATTTTGCAAGATGCCCATGGAATAAGTAGCGATAAGCCCACAACCATCCCAACTCCTTTTTAAGCTGGGTCAGTAGGTTTGATATATATCAATGTTTTTCTTTTTGTACCCTCTTTATTTAAAGAAGATGTAGCCATAAATGCATAGAGGGTGCTAAATCCATATCAAGAGAATATTGAGTGACTCCTGTGATGTTAATACTAGCCTTGTGCCCAAACACAGACTTTCCAAAAATGTGTCCTTATCTCAAAATGCTAACCTGATTTTAGTGTCTCTTTAGGTAATTTGGGAGGTTAACTACAAGTTACCTGTTTCCTACCCTATAAGCTTTTAATACTGTCCTACCTCCAATTCACAAGTTCAAGAACTCTTATGTAATTATTAGAAGCTATGAGTGGAGGCTAGTCAATAAAAAAGAACCTTGCTTTTCAATACTAAATGTATGCAGAGGAATAAATATAGATCTCAATGGGATATGTTCTTGTGACATTTAAGACACCCGGCACATAGACTGAATGCACTAAATGTATTTTTTTATTTCTTTGAAGGCAGAACAATAGATTATTTTTACAAGTCAATTTAAAGCAGACAGAATGGCAGATGAACAAGTCTTCACAAAATACAGTCCTTGATCCACAGTTGGTTATGTGAGGGATGATCCTGGGTTATATTGTGCCCTGGAGGGTTATACTATGTCACTCTTCTGCAGATAATATTAAGAATCATGGCCTTGTGCATGGAACTCCTCTCTGACTTTAATACCTTTGATTCCTTTTCCGGTACACAGGACACACTGTAAAGCCTATATTCAGCAGATTATGCAGCACAAATCCCATGTTCTGAAATACACAGATTTCCATTTGCAAGCTGTCAGTCAGAAGTCAGCATCATGCATCTCATTTTGCATTTTGCTACTTGTTGAAAGACATTTCAAGAAATGCTGCTGCCCTACCTCCCCTGCCAATTACCAAATCTTCAAGGAAGTGGGGTTTCTTTTCTCTGTTCAAAGAGAATAAGGGGAAAGTGGCATATTCTAGAACAATATACAGTACAGTTTTCATTGCAAACAGCTAAGCCTTAAACCTTCCCTGTATCCTTAACACAAGGGAAGAGGTCAAGCGGGGACATGATTGAAACATGGTTGTGGTTTGTTTTTGTTCTTCGTTTATTTCCTTATTATTTAAGATTTTTTAGATTATAAGAAAAAAGTCCAAATGCCCATTTGTAAAATATAATGGTAGCATATCGCAATAATATATGACAAAAAATAAGGTGAAAGGTAAAAATGTGTTTTTTTAAACTGCTTTGCATTTGCAGTTCTAAATGATGGGGCAATTTTGATAGAATTTTGTTGAATTTCAAACTTTAAGTTCATTGATATTTACTGATCTTCCCTACCTAACATTAACCCTTGAAATAGCCCTGTCAGTAAACGTAACCAGTAAGAAAGAATGAATCTGCCTGGGTTTGGTTTGAAAACAGTTTAGCAAATCCTGCTTCAAGTTCAAGGTTTGTAAACTTTCCCCCAAATACCACTGAAGTCCGGGGGGGGGGGGTATGTTAATGTTGCTATTTAATTTATAGGTTTAATAAGCAAGCTATTATCAAACAACAAAAAATGGGGAGCAAGAAACTGCCATGGAGTACATGTGCCAATGCCTTCAATTAAAATAAATAAATATAAAAAAAATCCAAAAATCACTATCTCCTCCTACACAGAATTATTGAGTCGATACCTAGAAGCTGCAACATGCTGTGCAAATATGGCTGCTTTGAGCCCACTCCTCTATAAAAGAGGCTCTGTTTCTTCAAATTATTAGTCCCTGTGACCCAACAGACCAGGGCAAAGGCTGTGCTCCAAATTATAAGTAATTCCTTATATTTTGTTGTGAATATGCAAACTTTTTGGCCAAAACTTCACCAATCTCAGGAATTTGCCATGAACACATGACAGTGATGAGCCTCAACTCCAACCCTTTTAACCAGTGATTAAAATCGTGAAAATCCAGCTGTGGGTGCTCTCCAGCAATAGCCTCCTATGTTGTGCCAGTAGTTCCAGCATTAGTAGTCAGGCAGTGAACCCTGCTAGTAAAGCTGCTAAATCCTGATTCTGCTCTAAAAAGGTGCTGAGACAAATGGATGGATTAAAATGGCACTAAGGAGTCAAGTGGTTAAATAAAAAAAGAAACTTTTGTTACGCTTTAAAGTTTTTACTTGTATAAACTATTCAGCTATTTGGAGGCGTACACCCTCTGTGTCTGACCGTTATCCATCATTGATTCCTTGTTAGACAGAATCCAAAACATGCTGTGCTCTCTTGTTTTCATGCTGGGAGACATTTTACACCCATTAGTAAATAGGCCTCATAGAATAACATGCAATGTTCAATAATGATACTTTATGATCTTATAATGGCAAAATGTAATGTCACTATAATACTTTTAACCTTTTTTCTTCTTTCTTTCAGGCTTAACTGCATTCACTCTACTCTGCTTGCCTGTTTATAGAAAATTAATTTTCGACTCATACTAAATCATTATTTCATTAAGTCAACCAGTAAAGCACGATGATAATATAATTATTTCATAATAATTAATTAGATATAACCAGAAAACAGAAATTATCTACCTGTTAGAGTCTAAAATGACACATAATGTTGCAATTGGCAAGCGATCCTACTGAAAGTCGCTAATGTACTGAATAAGAAACCTGCAAATTTTAGAGCTGAATGTTTCAGTTAATGCTCCTTCATGATTGATAGGTCTTTTCCACACTTTCTTTTTATAATTCATTATAATTCATTACCATACAATTTCATACTCCACCTTAATTGTTAATGTAACTATGATTCACAGAGTAATCAGTAGCTGCCTAAGCTTAGTTCTAGGTTGGCATGGGAACAATCAACAAGATTCTTAGCATTGAGAATGTAGACTGCTATGTTTTCACTCTTTAAACAATCTATAAATTGCATTAGTTTACATCAGAGAATGCAAAATATTGGATTTTCCTAAAAGCATACATATCATTATTAAAATAGCAGATACAGTATGTAGATGTAGTTCCAATGTACTACAGATTGCTATTAGCCAAATTATTATAGACCACACTCCTGGTGTTCTAGCCTGTCCACATTAATATAGAAAGCCATGGCAACCTAAAGTTCAGTGCATGACTAATACTATATTTCTCATTTGCTACTTTTTCTTTCTTTTTTTTTTTTTAATTGAATGTTTTTTATTGAATTTTGTCATTTTCTGATACAATTTTAAACATGCATGACCAAGCCTGGTCAGACTTGAAGGTCCAATTCACATCACAAATTGCACAGAAATGCACTGACATTCCTGTGCAATTCCTATGAACTTTTAGTACAGTGTATTTACAGTCCATTCATTTGCATGCACTACTTAAAAAAAATGCAACTGGATCGCATGGTACTTCTTTTGTACATTATTTAACAACACATATAAGGATCAAAGTACAACTAAAGGTTCCTGTGTGATGGTCTAAACAAGTACCAAAATCCAGTTGCTAATTGAGCACAAGCTTTAAAAAAATAATGAAAAACTTCCTTTAATTTCCCTTATTGAGTCAATTATTCCTTAATTTGAGCTCCCCCTACCAAACCCGGCAGCTCACATTTGGAGGATTTCTGCAACAGAGGCAGTGCTGCTAATCCAGAAAGCCATAGGCTGAATTGGGTGCTGAATATCAAGCTGCAGACTTGCAAATTAGAAGTAACAATGCTGAGAGATGCTCCCCTTGTAAAATGTTTTGATCCCACTTTAGTGAAAACAGTACCTGTACCAGGCTGCATGAAAGTGTAAACTCTGCTCTGAATTCAGGGGCATTTTCTCATCATAACAACCAGCTGCATTAGGGGTGCTGCAGCACATATTTTTTATTGGTAAGCCAAAGCTCTACTTTGGAGTGGAACTAAACCCTCCTATACTTTTTAATCAAGGAAGCTGCCATCTTAGCGTCTGTTTGGTCTACAGCTGACATGATACCGCATAAGTGGTCAGTTGTGATAACTCCAGCCATTTGGTGGTTTGACAGTTTGGTTGAAAGCACAAGCAAAGATGACAGTTAGCATTCTCAGCATTCCAGGAATGTACACCATTACATGAATGGGTTTAGTTCTACGTTAAGGCAAGATTAGTTATACAAAACACAAGAAAGCAGTGTTAAAAAAATGCAGTAGTCATACGCCACAAGTTAGATAACAGTCCCAAAAATCCCAAGAGACTATACATGTTAACAAGTACAGCAATGTTACACAGAGAAATCAGAAAAGGAAACAAGCAATGTCAATATGCTTAGTAAGGAGCTCTTAGTTTAAGCCCAGGTTCACACTGAGGTGTCCGTTTATGAAACAGAGAAGATATGAGATCCTGAGGATCACGGCTGATCTCTCAGCTGTACCAGTTTATGAAGCTGAGATGAGGAGTGGAAAACATGTTCTTCACTTCTCATCACTTCTCATCCCAAGACAAACCCTTCTGTCATTCACCTTTGCACAGATGACTGGTTTATGAAGGTGAGATCTGAAGATCTCACTGGCCATCTCTGTAAAATATCTCCGTCCCAGATTCTCCAACTCAGAGGTGGAGAATTTGGGTGTGAAGCTGCTGTGATGTGAGGAAAAATGCCTTTTTCTTCCTAATATCAGCACCAGCGAGGTTTAAGGATTGATATAAATCATAACTATATATGTTTATGTGTATAGTTGTGTTATATATATATATATATATATATATATATATATATATATACACACACACACACTGTAGTTATAATGTATTGTCTTTTAGGACTCATTCACATCTAAGCAATGCAGAATTGTTGGTAGAATTGGGCAATTCATGACGCAGTTCCAAATTGCACTAAAATTGTATCAAAATATGCTCCGTTTTTGAGTGCCATTCATTGCTAATGTCACCCCAAATGCAGCTAGCAGACATGCATTTTGCCTCACATTTTGTCCTTTCACAAATATGCTACCAACGCGCCAATATGCAAAAATGTTTAACGCTGCATGTCCGAAAAAAAAATTCAATTTTGCTTTTTGGGCCTGTCTTTATGTGCATTTTGGTGCTTTTAAGAAAACATATTTTGGCGTGTTTTATTAAACACATTTTTATGTGCATTTTGGTGTTTTTATAACATGTATTTTGGCTAATGTTTTACCTGCATTTTTGTGTGCATTCTGAAAATGCATGCAAAATTAATGTTATGCTTCTGGTGTTAATGACATCCCAAAAGTGGCTAGCAGATGTGCTGTTTGCAACAATACACATAAAAACTAAATCAAAATGCACATTAAAAATTGCTAAAAGAAGTGCCAAAATGTGCATTACAAACTACAGCAAAATGCATTTTAAAATAACCTGTGCCAAAATGTGCATTAAAGCACCAAAATGTGTGTTTAGAAAAGCGCCAAAATGGGCAGTAAAAAAAATCCACACCAAAATGCCCTGTTAAAAAGCAGCAAAATTTTCGTAAACAATGTCAAAATGTGCAACAAAAATGGGCCAAAATACACATTTAAAAATATGCCAAAATCTGCTTAAAAACTGTTAAAAAATCACCAGTGATCAGTGCTTATTATTTTCATGTATTTATACGGTCTTTTTAAACTTTGGTTTCACCTATTAAACGCAGCTGCTCTGTAATCACACACAGGTATCTCACCCAGATCACAGGCATCCCTCCCCCTTCTACACAGATCTCAGGTGTTCTCAGAGGAAAAACTTCTCCTCTCTTCTCCTTCTGAGAAGAAATGTTCTCCACTTCATAAGCAGGGTGCCAATGGAGATGATTTTTCTCAGAGAACTGCTGAGAACTGAAATTAGATAAATTATCTCTGTTTGATAAACGTACACTTTTGTGCAGGAATGAAATGGTGCGAGTTCAGCTGAACTTGCACCAATTCATTCCCGCATGTCAGTCCCGATTTCAGCGGCGATTTCACAGGCATCTGGGCTGGTTTCTGCACAGATGCCTATGGAAATTGCACCTGTAAATTGAAAAAAGTAGTACAAGAACTACTTTTTGAAATTGGTGCAGCGCCGCAAGTGCGTCGTCGCAACGATTAGGACGGTGCCATTGCCATCTATTGCCGCCGATTTGGCATGCAATTTGACATGTCAAATCGCATGCCAAATTGTGTCAGTGTGAACCAGGGCTAAATGTGTGACATACGACACAATCAGATGAGCTTATTTTACCTTACTTCCAACTATCTCTGCTTGTCAACATGAAATAAATTACATTATAGTAGAAATAAGCATATAGAAACTTTTCCCCCAAACCTGAGACAGTTTTAGAATTTTACAACTGATTGGATTTGTCTGCTGTCATGTTATAAGTGTCCCATGTGCTGCACTTCAAATGACACGCAGTATGCACTTTGAAGGGTAGCTTCTTTTTTTTTGTTTTATGTTTTAATAATTAATATCTAATGGCAATGCACGCCTTTATGTGATTTACGTTATTGTCAACATGGGAACAAGGTGCTTTGCCACAGGGATCTAGCAAGGTACCCCTACATGTTGAGGGCATGTGGCCTTACATGGTTAAGGAGACGGGCACACATTTGCTCCCTCCCTTTCCTGACCATCCAGGTTTATGCTCAGATTAAGCATCTGTACCCTCACACTTTTTTTTAGTGTTTTGCATGGGCTACCCATTTAAAATTCATACTAAACTGAAAGGGCCCGGTATGAAAAAGCATGAGAGCCCTACAGAATTTGTTTACTATCCTATCCTGCCCCTTTGCTTACATGGCGTGGGTTGTTAAGGACAACATATTCAGTCTGAACTTATGTTCAGAACAAACCTTGAGCTCATCCCTACTTTTGAATTATTACTGGATTACATTGCTTGTGTAATTTTGTCCAGTAACAGGAATAGCTGCCCAGTGATAGCCTTCATCTCCACTAATATGGCGACTGCCTAGGAGTCATAAAATTCTGTGGAGGGAGTGAAAAGTGGGTTCTGCAAAAGAGCAATAAATGGGTCTGAAGTCAAAAAGTGAATATTTGCTGCATTAGAGACAATTTATGAAAGTTAATTGTGCCCATGCAGTACCCTAAAAAATGTACCTTTTGTATGGAAAAATAATATTGTACTTCCTGGTGTGTGGGTGTGTCTAGACATTTATGGTCTACAGCCTTATAGTGGTATAGTATAGTTAGTTTCATTCTTGTTGGAGATTCTGACTGAGGAAGCAAAAGACACAGAGGGGTTGATTTACTAAAACTGAAGAGTGCAAAATCTGGTGCAGCTCTGTATAGAAACCAATCAGCTTCCAGGTTTTTATGTCAAAGCTTAATTGAACAAGCTGAAGTTAGAAGCTGATTGGCTACCATGTACAGCTGCACTCCCCAGTTTTAGTAAATCAACCCCACAGAGACACAGTACAGAACAAGCCATGGTAAGTCTGTAATGGGGAACTGACCAGCTGCAGAGACCACAGGCAGTAGTGGCAGTAATAATCCTTTGTCTCCTGCCTGCCTTTTTTTGGGAACAGCTTCCAGGGATTTGTTCTTCTTTAAAATTGGCAGCATCTAAAATTTTGCATTAGGTAAACACATTGCTTGCCAGCAGTCTCTCCATGACTCAAACATTTGAAACTTGTCTGTATGCTTTGCGGATTCATTAGTGTTAGAATAGAGAGTGTATCTGCCTATAGAGGGTTTGCACTTCCACCAAATCAGTTAACCTGGCCATGCAATGGGGCTGCAGTCTTATGGGATCCTGTTTTAGCTTCTTTGATCCAAGTGATATATTTTTCAGCTGGTATAATGAAGTCAGGAGCAAGCATCCAAAGCTAATGAGTATTTTCTCTGAAGGATGAATTATACTATTTTTCATAATATTCATGCAACCTATTAACTTGTTATAGCTTAGGTCCTTGATATTATGGAAAAATATGTATTTGACCTATGAATTCAGGAAATGTGAAGGTCATCAGAAGGTGACCATGTAAGGATGAATACACTGGAGTTGACTGCATGTGAATATTTTAATAATGCGCTGATATTTATTTAAACTACCACACACACAGCGTGGCAGTTGGAATGAACGTGGGTGCAAATAAAAAAAAAAATCAATAATAATGAAGAAAAAGGTCTGAAGTGAAGGCAATTTAATTTTCTCTCACAAATGCAGAGCCTAATTTCAGCATAGTGAATGCCTAAACATTCTGAAAAAGAAATATTAATTGAGATAAATTTTTATTTTGTTACTGTAATTGAATCAGGGCTTCTTTTGTGGTTGTTGCTTCTGCACAGTAGAAGATAAAACGTTGGCAATTTTCAGGGTTACTTCAAGCTTGATTGACTTTGGTTAAATAATGACAGTTTGAGTAAAAAAAAAAAAAATAGTTCATATTGTTAATATTAAGGTAATTGATGCAGACCAATTTGGAGGTAGGTATAAGTTACTGCCCAAATAACACATTTTAGCATCTGTTATTATGGCAAAAGGAAATGCAGTAACTCATAGTAATAGCTTTCATTTGGTCTAGCTACTGCCAAAAGAAAAAATTAAATTCTACCTTTAGCACCATACTGTATATTTATTTTATGAAAGTTCACCAAACTCTTTGAAAACTCTTCAACAACCATACTAATATGTGTGTGTCTACCATTATATACACACCAAACACACATGCTAATATGTAGTGACATTCACGTATAATACCTTTATAATAGCACTCCCTTTATATGCTACACTTAGTACTGTGCATTAGACATTGTTTACACTAGCATTTTGGGCAGGCAGTAAAAACATGTGGCTGACCCACTTTTTTCCACCCCCTTAAACCGCAAAGGCAGCAGATGGGGGTGTTTGCATACTGTGACCTCAATGCTTTCCATCATGGTGGGGTACAAACTATACCTGCTGTATTCATCTGCAGGGGGCCGTGCCACTGCCATCCACCAGCCATGAGCAATAAATGCAGTTTGGAAGAGTGATCCACCACATATTACTGTTCAGATGGTCAAAAAAAGCCCCTAAGACATCTGGAGCATGCCCCTCTTGTACCCTGTCTAACAGGAACCTGGCCATTTTCATTGCAACATGCCATGTGTCCTAAATGCTATCATGCACAATAACTGTATAGATTATACAATCTAAAGGCATTGAAAATACCCCAACCAATGTTCATAGTGATATACTACAACAAACAATAATATAAAGCCCCAAAGGTGAAAATTGGACTAGTGACAATATACAATTCAAGTTGGACAGGAGAATAAGACATATGAGGAGGGCAGGAGTTGGTCTTTGTGGTTTGTACATTATTTTTTACGCCATCCATATGTAGCAAAGGACGCTCAATAAAGACATGTTTCACTACATATTTTAATGTGTGTCCAGTGTGTATTTATTTACAGTATACACACTGGACACCCAGTGCTGTCTCTTTTTGAAGAGCTGCCATTGGTTTGGTGAGTTCTTGTCACATGCTTTGCTATGCAATATTCTTTTTCACTTATTTAACAAAATGTGCTTGGTAAGAGCATTTTGGTGTGCATAAAAGCAATTGTTTAGATTATATATGCTCTGTACATCAGTGGATTGTCCTCACGGATTGTACAGTATTCAGTGGAGCAATGTTGAATAACAATAATTGTATTTAAAGAGGATTGACCCTGTATTTTATTTACAAATGCCACAAAAGTATAAAAAAATACTTTTCAGGGCACAACACTCACTTAGATCAACTCCTGTTGTGTTATCAACTACTCAGACCATTTTTTTTTCCTATTTGCAACATGAGCAACAGTAATGAGGATGGGGTTTGCCACTATCATGGGTTGAAGCAAATTCTGTGCTTGAGATTCACAGCCCCAGCAAATGTATTTACAAATTCAGCTGCATTTTTTTTAACCATAATACCCCACATGGCCTTTAAACTATGGCCAGCAGACATAGAAGGTCTAATAAGGGGGTTTAGGTTAAGCCACTCTCCTTCACTATAAAAGGGGGGCACAGAGCAGCCATAGGGGTTGATTTACTAAAACTGGAGAATGAAACATTTGGTGCAGCTGTGCATGGTAGCCAATCTGCTTCTAAATTCAGTTTGTTCAATTAAGCTTTTACAAAGAAACTGGAAGCTGCACCAGATTTTGCACCCTCCAGTTGGCATAAATCAACCTCATAGTATAAGTGAAAAAAGTTGACTAACTGCATAGGGAGAGATTATGGTCAGTTGTACTTTAATTCTTATTGCTAGCTCTTTGGGCAATCAATCCTTTTGTTTTTTGTAGTATTGTTTTTTTATATTTATTTTGTTTTGTGGTTGATTTGACGTCAGTAGTTACTTTTAGCAGCAGTCCCTTCCATAGCATTTTTTTTTTTTGCTGCAAGGCTTCTCCAAAAAAAAGTGTGTTTTTATTTCAGGGTAGTATGTTGGGGATTTCACCTCTTTTGTCTGTGTGTTGTTTTGTTTTGTTCTTATCTTTAATGGGCCTTTTTATGTTTGGGTTACTTAAAGTGAATCTGTTCTTGGAGCTGCCTATTGTCTACAGGCAACTGCGGCATCATTATAAAAAACTAAGCTCAAACATAGTATGCACCTAAACCACTTCACATTATATTACCCACATTCACCACACTTGCTGTATGTAAGCCCGGCATTGCTGTATGTAAACCAAGCTACTTGTAAAAGAAAGAAAGAAATTCCATAACCCAATGAATGCTGTTAATGAGACTGTGAAAATGTTACTGTTTTTTTAACACCACCTACAGCTTGAAGGCATCTCTCAACTATGTGTTTTAAGGATTTTTGCATTTTTATTGTTGCCGTCAAAGCTGCATGAAAAGACCCTATTCAAGCTGTAAAGTTTTCTTTTTCTTTTCATTTTTTATTTTTTGCTTTTACGCATGTCCCCTATGGAAGTGTCCATCTAGCCATATTTTTTCTTTACTGTGGGTTGTCTATTAGTTTAAAATGGTCATAATTAGAGTTGAGCGACCCGAACTGTAAAGTTCAGGTTCGTACCGAACTTTGGGGTGTCCGTGACCCGGACCCGAACCTGGAAATTTGAAAAAAAGTTTGAGTTCTGGGTTCGGGTATTTGATCACGCATGTTGAATAGCTGCAGGGTAGTCAATCAACAAGCGTTTCACTGGTTTTCCCTAGAAGCCATTACAGCCATGCCTACAAATGGCATGGCTGTGATTGGCCAGTGCATCATGTGACCCAGCCTCTATATGAGGCTGGAGTCACAGTGCTGCATGTCACATGCTCTCTGGGTAGTGTAGGGAGAGGATGCTGCCGGTGCTGTGAGGGACAGATTGCAGATAGATAGATAGGTAGAGATTACTACTACTACTGCTTTTAGGGACAGATTGCAGATCTCATCCTGCATTACAGAAAATTCTGATTGAACTAGGTAGAGTCTACTGCTTAGAGGGACAGATTATTGTTCTAAAATCATCTCCTAGTTCTATAAGGTCAGGTTCCTGTTGTTGCTGTAAGGAATAGATTATTGTTCTAAAATCATTTTGCAGCCCTCTAGCACTTTCCAGGACTCTTTTACAGTCATTTTTGTACCGAAAAGTTCGGGTCCCCATTGAATTCAATGGGGTTCGGGGTAAAGTTTGGTACCGAACCCGGACTTTTTTCCGAAGTTCGGCCGAACCCACCGAACCCGAACATCCACGGGTTCGCTCAACTCTAGTCATAATCATTGACAGGATTTTTCCCTTAGGCTTTAATGAGATTTGTCTCTAAGTTTGGTTCACCAAATTTAGAATAAGATATATGAAGCCCTTGGTGAAATAAAACAGGGCTCACCCATGATCACCCATCACACTTTATTTTTAAATACTAATAATGCTGTACATGAGCCCATTTTAGCTAGTATCTACAGTATAGATAGATCAATTCTGAAATAAAAGTTGGCTTCAAAAGAAACAACACATATCAGTTTCTCATGCATTTCTTTAGGTCGAATTATGAATATGTGCATTTAAAAGGAATTAGGTCAGCAATAATGACATGCATACAAAAGTTATCTATTAATATATATACATCAGTACAATTTTGCATGAAGTGCACTTTTAAAGGTGTTGTTCAACCTTTGCTGGGACAAATGCCACCAGCCACAGAGCACAGAATAGAAGTGTTGGGATGAATGAGCTGCTACCTAATAAAAATCTATACTTGAATCTTGAATTAATTCTGGGCATTAGTCCATGGCCCTTGTTAAGAGTGTTGTAATGTCACTTCCAAGCACTGAAGTATGTTTTAAATACTTGAGATATGAATGGAAATGGATTTGTCTCTGATGCTACTATCCTCACGAAATATCAATGAGAGGACAGTTGTTAAAATGTCATCAAAATACATATAACCTTGGGACAAAGGATTTTTGGGGATAAGAAAGTCACAAAAAGCTTGAAAGCCTGTTTAATATGTACAGTAAGAATACAGTGAAGAGAAAAAAAAACTACATTTTTTTGGAACAATTATTGTTATTATTACTTAATAATGTACAGTGTAACTTGCATTACCCTAGCTTTAGAAATTATTTATATTATTATAGAAAGTTTGACATGGTATTATTAGGTGGTCAATAATAATTGTTTTTTTTTTTTAATTAAACTAAAAAAGTGACTGACCATATGTCTTTAAGAGTATATGCAACCAAACTTGATAATTAAAATTAATGCATGCAAGAAGCACAGTCTTGTGCTGAATAGTTTAGTTTTTCATCCAGATATTACTGTACTGCATTAGTACACCTCTCTGCCTTTTGTCTGTAATCTGGTTATTCTTGAATGCACCTGCTGGTTATGCTGGAACAACCTTCTTGCTGCCTCTTGTACTAAGGAAGCCAGATATAAAAAAAATGCTGCTAAGTTTCTCAAAACTACCAGTTAGATTCAAACCTGTCTTGAAAGTGTAAATGTGATTGGTGATGTGTGAAGTAGAGAGGCAGAAAGTTATATAGCATCCACTTCAGAAAGTAGACTTTTATTGGCCTCTTACAGATCCTGTATAGAGAAATAAGTGCTTATTCTGCAGCCTTGGTCAGTTGAGTGATTGCAGTTTATGCAGCTGTGATCAAGAGAACCTCTAACAGTGTAAGTTGTTCAGCCATCTTTCCCAAATAACAGGTGATTTAAAGAATAAACCAATTTTCCTAACTGGAAAGCACAGATTATTAGTGGCTGCTGAAACTAAAAAATACTCCAAAAAATGTTTGAAAATTTTAAGTGAGGACTGAATTTAAGGGCAATAAAAATATGTGTGGCTAATTTACTAAACATATATAGACTGATCTCTTTGCAAGGAAAGTTGAACTTTGCAAGGGAAATGTCACCAGAGCTTAAAGAGTTTTACTTCCTTTTTAGTTATCTGCAAAGTAAAAGCATAATGTGCTAGTATGCATTGCTTACTAGCACATTATGGGACATTTACCTGCAAACAAAGCTCACGCTGTCCCCGCTGGAGGCCACATCCATGTTCGCCCCTCTTCCTTCCGTGGCAGCGGATTCCTGCTCTGTGTCTGTCCAGAGTTGTGTGACGTCACTCCTGCGCATGCATGAAGGAGCTACCAGTCATGACATTCACTGGTGAAGAAATGGCACAGAGGGTTGTTTCTTCATGGCACATGTGCAAAGTAAATCATCAGCGCAGTGCAAAGTAAATATCTCCTAGATGGCGCACGTTTAAGAGATATTTACAATACCTATAGGTAAGCCTTATTATAGGCTTACCTATAGGTACAACTTAAAAATGTAGCTTTACAACAACTTTAATGAATGAGGTGAAGCTCAGTTCAGTTCCTTCATCCAATTATGTGTAAGTAAAAATTCTGCATTTTTTTTCCTTGCACATGGTTGGGTATCTTTGCAAAGTTAAATTGCCAACATTCACTTAGCTCTGGGGAAAGTTTCCTTCCAAAGGGCTACTTCTCTTGCAAAGTGAACAGTCTACTTTGGTAAATATAACTGCTGCCCTTGTCACCAGTTTAAAAAATGAAAATGAAATAAACACAAGGTATGCCAGATCATAGGGGCGTCTTTAAAGTGACCTAACGCACCTTTTGCTGATTCAGATCTACATTTATGTGGTTGCTAAAACTCACCCTACCTACTGATAGAGATCTGTAGCAGAGGTGCGGTTATGACAGTTGTAGAAAGACCACAACTCTCATAGAGTAAACAACAGTTAAAAGTTTAACTACGGCTGGGCTGAGCTGGGATTTAATACTCACCTCCTGTGTTTTGGACCTTCATACTCTTGCAAAACAGTGGCCTCCTACAGAATCTATAACATCCAACCCACTTATGCCAAATGCCTCCAATCAGCAGGATCTTTTTTATTTTTTTATTTTTACCAGAGTCATTGTTCCCTTTAAATTATATTATCCACTGTTTTATGCTCTGTGAGCACTTTCCTAAGAATAAAGTACCTACTTTATAACACATTTTATTTCAAGCCAGCAGCTGCAGAATATTTTAGTAGTAATAAATCCACATATATTTTATCTTAAATAAATAAAAAAAGGTAAGCTACTTTTCCACGATTAACTTCATTTTCTTTAAACAGGAAAAATATGCACATGGGCCAAACAACATCATTAAGTTCAGTAGAAAATAATAAAGTAGCTGATAACATGAAAAATGGTTGCAGAATATGAATATATCTTTTTGTCCCCTTCATATGACTTATAATCTGATGAGTGCAGAAAATGAACTAATTAACATCATCTTCCTGTATCAGCTCCACATTATTTACTTTACATTTGTTGTTATATTTTTTATGTCGCCTATAAAGCATGTTTCATTTGCCCTTATTATTTCTTATTTGCGAACACCGGAAAGTTGCGCCAAACAGCCAACAAATAAATAAATGAAATAATATCAAAAAACAGAACTGTAAAATGCCAACATAATTTATTTGTTGTTGTTATGGGAGTTGTCATTTTTCTGCACTGCATGAAGCTGAACATGTACTACAATGTTATT
>BLSH010443510.1:138933-149526 GCA_018402905.1 Glandirana rugosa | reverse complement strand
CACTGTCCATGAGCCCATGAGACTACCCGACCACTGTCTATGAACCCATGAGTCTACCCGACCAGTGTCCATGAGACCATACGACTACCAGACCACTGTCCATAAGTCCATGAGTCTACCTGACCAGTGTCCATGAGACCATGCGACTACCAGATCACTGTCCATGAGCCCATGAGACTACCCGTCCACTATCCATGAGCCCATGAGACTACCCGTGTGACCAGCCCATCTGAGTACCCTAGTATCTGTCACCAGCCCATCAGAGTACCCGAGTACCTGTCACCTGCCCATCAGAGAACCTGAGTACCTGTCACCAGACCATCAGAGTACCTGAGTACCTGTCACCTGCCCATCAGAGTACCCCAGTACCTGTCACCAGCCCATCAGTATAGCAGAGTACCTGTCACCAGACCATCAGCGTACCAGAGTACCTGTCACCTGCCCATCTGAGTACCCAAGTACATGTCACCAACCCATCAAAGTACCCGAGTACCTGTCACCAGCCCGTCAGAGTACCCGAGTACCTGTCACCAGCCCATCAGAGTACCCGAGTACCTATCACCTGCCCATCAGAGTACCCGAGTACCTGTCACTAGACCATCAGCGTACCAGAGTACCTGTCACCAGCCCATCTGAGTACCCAAGTACATGTCACCAACCCATCAAAGTACCCGAGTACCTGTCACCAGCCCGTCAGAGTACCCGAGTACCTGTCACCAGCCCATCAGAGTACCCGAGTACCTATCACCTGCCCATCAGAGTACCCGAGTACCTGTCACTAGACCATCAGCGTACCAGAGTACCTGTCACCAGCCCATCTGAGTACCTGTCACTTGCCCATCAGAGTACCTGTCACCAGCCCATCAGAGTACCCGAGTACCTATCACCTGACCATCAGAGTACCCGAGTACCTGTCACTAGACCATCAGCGTACCAGAGTACCTGTCACCAGCCCATCTGAGTACCCTAGTATTTGTCACCAGATCATCAGCGTACCAGAGTACCTGTCACCAGACCATCAGCGTACCAGAGTACCTGTCACCTGCCCACCTGAGTACCAGAGTACTTGTCACCTGCCCACCTGAGTACCCAAGTACCTGTCACCAGCCAATCAGAGTACCCGAGTACCTGTCACCTGCCCTTCAGATTACCCGAGTACCTGTCACCAATCCATCTGAGTAACCGAGTACCTATCTGCAGCCCATCAGAGTACCCAAGTACCTTTTACCAGTCCATCAGATTACCCGAGTACCTGTCTCCAGCCCGTCAAAGTACCCGAGTACCTATCTGCAGCCCATCAGAATACCCGAGTACCTATCTGCAGCCCATGCCTCATAGAATATACCTCAGGTGTTTGCTATCCAAAATGGGGTCATTTTGGGGTAATTCCACTGTCCTGGTTCTCCAGGGCCTTCAAAAGTGTGATTGGTATGAATGAAATTTTACGTGTAATTTATGCTCCGAGAACGCCTGATGGTGCTCCCTGCATGTTCGGCCTCTGTATGTGGCCAGGGTGTGAAAAAGTCTCACACATGTGGTATCGCCATACTCGGGACGGGTAGCAGAATATATTTTGGGGGATAATTTTTGCTATGTACATGCTATGTGTTAGAAATATATTATAAATTGACCACTTTGTGTAAAAATAAAAGCGTTTTCATTTTCTTTCCACATTTTTTGAAGACTTGTGGAAAAAAATGAACCATTCAAAAGACTCATAATGCCTCATAGATTATACATTGGGGTGTTTTCTTTCCAAAATGGGGTCATATTGTGGCTAATTCCATTGTCCTGGTGCTCCAGGGCCTTCAAAAGTGTAATAGGTCATTAGGAAATTAGATTTGAAAATTCTGCTCCTAGAATGCATGACGGTGCTCCCTGCATGTTGGACCTCTCTATGTGGCCAGGCTGTGAAAAGGTCTCACACATGTGGTATTGCCATACTCAGTACGAGTAGCAGAATCTATTTTGGGGTGTAATTGGAAGTATGCATATGCTGTGTGTGAGAAATCACTTGTTGTTATGACAATTTTGTGCAAAAAAAATAATAATTTCTTAATTTTCACAAGAATTGTGGGAAAAAAGTAAAACTTCAAAAAACTTGCCATGCCTCTTACTAAATACCTTGGAATGTCTACTTTTCCAAAGGGGGTAATTTGGGGGGTATTTGTACATTCCTGACATTTCAGGGCCTCAAAAAATCAGATAGGCTATCAGTGCATCAGGTGTGATCAATTTTCAATGACTGGCACCATAGCTTGTAGACTCTATAACTTTCACACAGACCAAATAATATACACTTATTTGGGTTATTTTTACCAATGATACGTAGAAGTATAGGTTTTGGCCCAAATTAATGAAAAAAAATTACTTATTTGCAAAATTTTATTACAGAAACAAAAAAAAAGTTGTTTTTTTTCAAAATTTTCGCCACTTTTTCACTTATGTAGCAAAAAATAAAAAACCCAGAGGTTCTTAAATACCATAAAAAGAAAGCTCTATTTGTGTGAAAAAAATTACAAAAATTTTGTTTGGGTACAGTGTAGCATGAGAGAGTAATTGTCATTCAAAATGTGAGAGCGCTGAAAGCTGAAAATTGGTCTGGGCAGGAATGGGGTATAAATGTCCTGTATTGAAGTGGTTAATGTCTAAACCACTGGCAACAAAAGTGAGTACACCCCTAAGTAAAAATGTCCAAATTGGGTCCAATTAGCCATTTTCCCTCCCGGTGTTATGTGACTTGTTAGGTCTCAGGTGTGAATGGGGAGCAGGTGTGTTAAATTTGGTGTTATCGATCTCACTCTCTCATACTGGTCACTGGAAGTTCAACATGACAGCTCATGGCAAATAACTCTCTGAAGAACTGAAAAAAAGAATTGTTGCTCTACATAAAGATGGCCTAGGCTATAAGAAGATTGCCAAGACCCTGAAACTGAGCTGCAGCACAGTGGCCAAGACCATACAACAATTTAACAGGACAGGTTCCACTCAGAAGAGGCCACGCCATGGTTGACCAAAGAAGTTGAGTGCACATGCTCAGTATCATATCCAGAGGTTGTCTTTGGGAAATAGACGTATGACGTATGCTGCCAACATTACTGCAGAGGTTGAAGGGGTCGGGGTCAGCCTGTCAGTGCTCAGACCATACGCCGCACACAGCATAAAATTTGTCTGCATGGCTGTCATCCCAGATGGAAGCTTCTTCTAAAGATGATGCACAAGAAAGCCCGCAAACAGTTTGCTGAAGACAAGTAGACCAAGGACATGGATTACTGGAACCATGTCCTGTGGTCTGATGAGAGACAAGATAAACGTATTTGGTTCAGATGGTGTCAAGCGTGTGACAGCAACCAGGTGAGGAGCACAAAGACAAGCGTGTCTTGCTTACAGTCAAGCATGGTGGTTGGAGTGTCATTGTCTGGGGCTGCATGAGTGCTGCCAGCACTGGGGAGCTACAGTTCATTGAGGGAACCATGAATGTCAATATGTACTGTGACATACTGAAGCAGAGCATGATTTTCTGCCTTTGGAGACTGGGCCGCAGGCAGTATTCCAACATGGTAATGACCCAAAACACACCTCCAAGACAACCACTGCCTTGCTAAAGAAACGGAGGGTAAAGGTTATGGACTGGCCAAGCATATTTACAGTCCTAAAGCCTAAGGTGGAGGAGCGCAAGGTCTCTAACATTCACCAGCTCCATGATGTCATCATGGAGGAGTGGAAGAGGACTCCAGTGGCAACCTGTGTAACTCTGGTGAACTCCATGCCTAAGAGGGCAAAGGCAGTGCTGGAAAATAATGGTGGCCACACAAAATATTGATACTTTGGGCACAATTTGGACATTTTCACTTAGGGGTGTACTACTTTGTTACCAGCGGTTTAGACATTAATGGCTCTGTGTTGAGTTATTTTGAGGGGACAGCAAGTTCACACTGTTATACAAGCTGTACACTCACTACTTTATAGCAAAGTGTAATTTCTTTGGTGTTGTCACATGAAAAGATATAATAATATATTTACAAAAATGTGAGGGGTGTACTCACTTTTGTGAGATACTGTATATACAGTGAGTACAGAAAGTATTCAGACCCCCTTAAATTTTTCACTCTTTGTTATATTGCAGCCATTTGCCAAAATCATTTAAGTTCATTTTTTTCCCTCATTAATGTAAACACAGCACCCCATATTGACAGAAAAACACTGAATTGTTGACATGTTTGCAGATTTATTAAAAAAGAAAAACTGAAATATCACATGGTCCTAAGTATTCAGACCCTTTGCTCAGTATTTAGTATAAGCACCCTTTTGATCTAATACAGCCATGAGTCTTTTTGGGAAAGATGCAACAAGTTTTTCACACCTGGATTTGGGGATCCTCTGCCATTCCTCCTTGCAGATCCTCTCCAGTCCTGTCAGGTTGGATGGTGAACGTTGGTGGACAGCCATTTTTAGGTCTCTCCAGAGATGCTCAATTGGGTTTAAGTCAGGGCTCTGGCTGGCCCCTTCAAGAACAGTCACAGAGTTGTTGTGAAGCCACTCTTTCGTTATTTTAGCTGTGTGCTTAGGGTCATTGTCTTGTTGGAAGGTAAACCTTCGGCCCAGTCTGAGGTCCTGAGCACTCTGGAGAAGGTTTTCATCCAGGATATCCCTGTACTTGGCCGCATTCATCTTTCCCTCAATTGCAACCAGTCGTCCTGTCCCTGCAGCTGAAAAACACCCCCACAGCATGATGCTGCCACCACCATGCTTCACTGTTGGGACTGCATTGGACAGGTGATGAGCAGTGTCTGGTTTTCTCCACACATACCACTTAGAATTAAGGCCAAAAAGTTCTATCTTGGTCTCATTAGACCAGAGAATCTTATTTCTTACCATCTTGGAGTCCTTCGGGTGTTTTTTTAGCAAACTCCACGTGGGCTTTCTTGTGTCTTGCACTGAGGAGAGGCTTCCTTTGGGCCTCTATATATGGGCCTGCCATAAAGCCCCGGCTGGTGGAGGGCTGCAGTGATGGTTGACTTTCTAAAACTTTCTCCCTTCTCCTGACTGCATCTCTGGAGCTCAGCCACAGTGATCTTTGGGTTCTTCTTTACCTCTCTCACCAAGGCTCTTCTCCCCTGATAGCTCAGTTTGGCCGGACGGAAGGGTTCTGGTCATCCCAAACGTCTTCCATTTAAGGATTATGGAGGCCACTGTGCTCTTAGGAACCTTAAGTGCAGCAGAAATGTTGTCTCTGAGCTCTGCAGGCAGTTCCTCATGATTCTCATTTGCTCTGACATGCACTGTGAGCTGTAAGGTCTTATATAGACAGGTGTGTGGCTTTCCTAATCAAGTCCAATCAGTATATTCAAACACAGCTGGACTCAAATGAAGGCGTAGAACCATCTCAAGGATGATCAGAAGAAATGGACATCACCTGCATTAAATAAATGAGTGTCACAGCAAAGGGTCTGAATACTTAGGACCATGTAATATTTCAGTTTTTCTTTTTTAATAAATCTGCAACAATTGTTGACAAATGTCAACAATTCTTTGTTTTTCTGTTAATATGGGGTACTGTGTGTACATTAATGAGGGAAAAAACGATATATAAAAAAATATGTAGCTATGTTTTCTGACTGTGTTCATCTAAATGTGCACTTGATGCTACTAGTTTTTCTTGTTTTTATTTATTTTATACTATGTAGAATGAAACGAGAGTTGCTGCAACATAAAACAGTAGGTGGTAACGCTTAAGGGAAAAGTATGGCCAAAGCTCGTTTGGCTGTACTTCTCCTATGGATCACAAGAGTGCAATTCGTTTGCAACAGCCGTCTCAGCCTATCAGCGAGCTGCTAAGAGACTGAGATGTCTGTTCCCACCCCTCCACAGCTCAGCGCTCCAGTGAGCATGAAGAAGCAGAGTGGAGGGCTTGCTGATTGACAGCCAGCAGCTCTTCACTCCAGGATCTGTTAGAACCGAGGCATCAGCAGTGTTCGATGCATGGGTTCTCAGTGTAGAGATGCTGGGGGACAGATGCAGCATCAGACCAAAAATATAACCGATGGTATAATGGGGAAAAAAACTGGAAACCCATACTTCTTTTTTAAGCCTAAGACTCTCAGATGGACATAAACAGTCAGGAATTATGGTGGGGAGATCTTGCTATTGAGTTATCCAAGACGAATTGAAGGATGACTCTGCCTACTAGACTCCACCTATACCTAAAACATTACATTTGGATGGAGTCATCATTCAGTTATTAGAAAGCCTACTAGGGTAACAACAAAATAAAATTCCACAAATTGCCTAATTTCAGATTTTCATTCACATGCCAACCAGTGCATGTATGCCAAGACATATAATAAAGTATGTGCTAACTTGAGTGTCTTTGCACTGATACAATCCAATTGATTAGCCAAATTAAAAACACACACACAAACAAAAATCAGGGGCATTACTTACTATTTATCTGATATGTCCTTTGTGCTGTTGGCTCCCGCTTTCCTTGAAATCTTTATCCCCCCCCCCCAACCCCTGCCACCATTACCTTCTAGTGCAGCATGGGTCATCAGAACTGAAGAAACTGTAACAGACACTCACTAACTCCTCCATTCATAGAATCCACAATACATACAAGATACACAATAATCTATGAAGGAAACACAATCTGTGAATAGAGGATGGATGGAAGATAGAAAGGACAGCCTCCTCCATTCATAGATTGTTTTTCACTTATAAAAGCTATAGTACAGCTGTGGGGGGGTGGGGGGGGTTGGGGTTTGGGAAGTGAAGGTTTCAAGGAAAGCAGGAGCCAGCAGCCCAGGGGACATATTAAACCAATAGTAATACGCCTTGTGCTTTTTTTTTTTAATTTAACAAAATTTAAAGTAATGCACCTTTTTCATTGTGGTCCCACCTTACTGAAATTAAGCAATAAACTATATTCAGGAGTTATAAACTGAACAAACTGTAAGTTCCCTGTAGGAGGTACATGATACAGTGCATGCATAGTAACAGAAAGAACTTAAATGGGAAATTTGCTTTAAGAGGCCTTTATTAATCCCTTCATAAATCCCTAGATGACTACAAATGATTGCCAACTGAAGGACTGAGCAACAGGAAGCACTTCACAATGCTTCAAGATTTTTTGATTAAGGGGATCATTTAATAGCATAAATTCATATAAGGTACTTTGTACTTCATTATGTTACTGAGCACACTGCAGATTTTTCTTTTCCATCATTTAAGCTTTTTTCATTGTGCATTCTAAACTCTATTAAAATGATCAGCTCTGAAAAGTATCTTCATCTATGCAGTTTATTATCATTCCACTATGTATACATTTCCAACATTTCATTATAGCACTGCCAATATCATTTCGTACAAATGAGAAAGTTATATACAGTGTGTATCTTTGTAAAACAAAAACCATTAGACTAATGTTATACTCTAGAGAGGATAATTTAATAAGTCAATGTATAATACTTGTTCTCAAACAGAACATATATTAATAATTTATAAATTGCTATAAAAGGAGTTGTAAAGTCAGAAGGTTTTTTTTTTTATTTTAATGCATTCGATGAATGTATTCTAAAAAACTTTCTGTGTGTAGCAGCTGCCCCAACACCCTTTAATACTTATCTGAGCCTCATCTCTGTCCAGCGATGTCCACAAGTGTTTTGGCCATCCGAGACTCTCCCTCCTGATTGTTTGAGACACATCAGAGGCACCATTGGCTCCCACTGCTGTCAGCCAGCCCATAAAGAGAGAGATGGGGCGGGGCTGGGCCACAACTCTGTGTCTGAATGGACACAGGGAGCTGTTACTCGGCTCAAATGACCCTATAGCAAGCTGCTTGCTGTGGGGGCACTCAACAGGAAGGAGGCGCCAGGAGCAGCAAAGAGGGACCCGAGAAAAGGAGGATCCAGGTTGCTCTGTGCAAATCCACTGCAACAGAGCTGGTAAGTATGATATGTTTGTTATTTTTATAGAAAAAAACAAGACTTTAAAATCATTTTTCACAAATATGGAGTCTGTTATTGTTGACTTTGAAAAATGCTGGTTGCTTTGTTGTCTTTAGCTTCAATGCTTTCACCAGTCACTGGTCCAGAACAATCATGCCACTGGCAAAGCCAGAGTTATAGTTCAACATTTAAAAAAAATAAAATTAAACTCCATCGGGTTCTTAACAGAAAAGTAGTTCTGGCTTCAATACTAACCATCAATCTGGAGCTGTTCTCCACAGTACCACTTTGCCACATGTCCTCTGTCTTACAGGTTAAATGATGCCCAGGTCTCTACACTGATTGCAGTAAATCAGGGGCCAAACTCCTTGAGGGAGAGTAACCATGGCTCCCTTAATTTAGTGTGCAACAATGCAGAGAGTGGCGTTGATAATATAACATTGCCTCTACTTTCTGCATCATCAAGGACTGCTTACTTCTAAATGAAGACTAAAACACAATGATGGGGACCCTACCAGGGGCAAATTGGGGGAGGAAGCTGAGCCCATAGGTCAGCTTTAAGTTGACTGTGCACACACACTGTATTCCAAGTTACTGGCTAAGCAAGTACAGGAGCCATTAAGGAATAAAGGAATAGAACAATATTCACTCAATACATCTAAATATAGTTTACAGTGATTTAAAAAAAACTCACCATGCCTCTTACTAAATACCTTGAACTGTCTACTTTCCAAAAACGGGTCATCTGGGGAATATTTGTACTGTCCTGGCTTTTGGGGCCTCAAGAAATGAAATAGGTACATCCGAATTGATCAATTTTTAGATAGAGTTTGTGGGTTCTATAACTTTCCTACAGAATAAAATATAAACACTTATTTGGGTAATTCATTTTTGCTAAAGAAATGTATCAGAATATATTTTGAAAATTGGCCTGGGCAGGAAGGGGGCCAAAGTGCTCTGTATTGAAATGGTTAATCTCTGTTGTCGTAGTCTTATTTTACAGTATATGTATGCTCTTTGCTATCCTAAATATGTTTTTAATCATTGTTTTAACTTTTCACCGGTTTAGGAAACTGGAAGTTACAATTACTCCCTGTCTGGTCAGTCAGCCGATTACCTATACCATTAAAACTTTTATTAGTAAACATCTAAGTGTAAAGACCAATTCGCATCTTTAGATGTTATTTGCAGAACCATCCAGGGTACAGAACCTCACTCTTGTAGAGCATGAATCAATAACCACAGCAGGCACGTAAGTCAAGACAGAGCACCTGACCAGTATACTATCAGTCTGCAAAGTCTTAGTGTTCTGTTAAGACTGGTATAACACTATACAATAAATTAAATTCTCCTGTAAGAGTGTATTGATCCAAGTGTTAATGCTGACAGGCTGACAGCTTTGAAATGAGAACATGTGTCTCGTCAACAAATTCTGGTATTGCCTATGTAGGGTGTATAATATATACTATAGTATATACTTATATATATATATACTATAGTATATCATTTTATATATATATATATATATATATATATAACCAGCAGGCACGTGGGTCAAATTAAAACACCAGGGCCCCTGGTGTGTTGCTTTATTGCTGTACTTGCAGAGAAAAGGAGGCTGCCCTGCCTTCAGCAGAAGCCTGCTCACATTTTAAACATTGAATTATACAGTATATGCAACATAGTTAGGAAAGTGACAGGTATGTCTCAAGTAGTTAAGGTTCGGATCACAAATTTTTGTACTGTTTTTTAATATATACTATTTTTACTATACTGCATACTGTATAGGCTACATGCTGTCATTCCCTCCACACTTCTTACCTGCATGTACCCATCGCTGTCACACCCTTGGCCCTCCTGTTCTACACAAACCTTTTACTGTCATACTATCCACACTCTTTTTCTACAAAAGTCATCTCTGTCATCCCCTCTACACAACTTGCCTGCACATACTGACCACTAAGACACTAATACAGTATATTCATTATTGTCACATCCTTAACATCGTCAGTTATAGAAAGGGCTCACATCTGCTAGTATAGACATACACACACACACCACATACGCACACAATTTACAGTATAATGAAATACAAGGTAACACACTTTTTACTATGCCTACAATAAATCAGAAATCACGGAAAAGCATGAAAATTGTAATCTCTAGGTGGCCAAGCACTACCTGTAAGAAAACATATAAAAACATACCCAACAGATCAAGCGTTACTATAGGATTTAAATAAATTTACAGCTTTGCATTAAAACCTCAGCATGATATAGATAATTATATATATTTCAAATATATCATATTACAAAGCATAATTAATACATGTAATATGTGACTTAAGTGCATATTTAAGGTCTTTAGCTTACGTGATACATATTTTTACAATGTAGGAAGCTTCTAATCATATTCATAAATTCTTTGGTTTACCAGCTGAAGAAATTTACACCCCCTTATTTAAAATACATAATTTTAAATGTGTGAACACATCATATTAATTGCCAACTTTCCATTTTCAAGTATGCCATAATTACACTCCTAAACATCTGAATTAGCATAATAGTAGGAGTCAGACGTTGAATTATTTTTTTTTATAACTATGTGAATTTGACTTTCTGGATTAACACATACCTAATCTTATTGT
>BLSH010443510.1:118996-138497 GCA_018402905.1 Glandirana rugosa | reverse complement strand
TTAATGCAACTCTGAACTTTGTGTTACACTGCAACACACTTCCATTGGCAAGATGCATTAGGTTGCAATTCAAAATTAATTACATGATCTCACACCAACACATGTTGCATGGCAAAACCTTTTTTTTGTCACTGTATAGTACATGGCATAAACAGTGAACATTTTAATGTATTCACTAAGCTGAACCTTTTTTCCTCTTTTATTAAATAAACCCCCACCAACCAAAGATGGGTTGGTAAGAAAACCCATAATAGTATACCCGCTTTAACAACATGACTATTTCAACACTTTTAGGCTTTACTGAACTGTTAAAAGCTAAACTATCTTCGAGACTTTGATTTGCAGAACAAATATTTTGGCACATTTCTCCAGCTGTGCTGTGTTTTCAGTTTGCAACAGGCAGCAATCTGTTTGATGGCAGCTGTTACCTAGCACATATTGTTATTTTATAGAGGTGTGAAATAGCACCCTGTCACATGAATAAAACATATTCTCTCTGTGCCCTACTGTTAAAATTAATAGGGTTTATTTAGCCTTGCCAGTTTTTAGAGACTTTTCTTGTAATACATTATTGTGCTTGGTAATACTTATCAAAATGCTTTCATGACGCTAAGCGGCTTACTCCCTGTAGGGTACCATTGCTCTTTCTTTTTGTTACTCTGTTACTTGTGTGCTGTTTCTAAAATACCATTAACGTTTTAACTTAATTAAATTACCATTGCTACAAGTTATCATCAACATTTTAGACAAGTGGCTACAATATTTTCTATATATTTATAACACCTTAACTTAATGGGTTTCTCGGGATAGTGCAGCTGGAAACATCAGTCATTTAGTGGAAGGTCTAAACAACTTAAACCCCTCTTAAAAGATCCTAAGGTCCTAAAATAAGACATGCAGAAAGAGTGGGTAGAAGAAGAGAATGTATTTATGCCTACGTCTATGTGTTTAAATAAAGATACCTTTATTCATATATACAGCATTGCTTGAGATATCCAAACTCCGGACCTTATAATGGTGGAATATGGGCTATTTTTTTACATGTTTTTACAGGTATATTTTTATCTAAACAATAACTGATTAACTCCCCTACCCCAACAAGCTAAACTACACTTACTCCACAGCTGATCATTTAATGTAGTTCAAGAGCCATGGTCTCCTCTGCAGTTTATAAGCCTGTCATCATAACTCTTCAGCACTACCCCTATGGCTTTGAATGAAGTTCTATACATAGTCTAGATATCTCACCCATTTAAGCCTGGGGACTCATTGCTAAAGAGACGTTTGTTGACCAGACTTAAAAACAATGGAGTAAGCAATGGCTGTAAAGCTAATATAAGTTACAGCTGCAAAAGGTTTGAGGGTTTAGCTTAGTGTTGGGGCTGGAGTGGCTTAGAGCAGTTTAAAGAAAAGTACAGCTGTCCTTTAAAAATTTTGTTCCTGCTGTGTGATCTGCAATAGAGCATGGAAGTGAAATGCATTCAGAGTAAATAAGGTTCCATGGAAGATTATGCTTCAGATACAGTGTTATAAATACAGAGTGTGAAGTAAAACTCCAACCCACAGTAATACTTTTACTGGGTCTGGTTATATCTTGTATCCTATTAAACAGACTATATGACAAGTTTGTTAGGCCTATGTCCTGCTCTAGAACACCAAATAGGAATGTGTAAATGACATACAAACTTGTAGATAAAAATCACTGGATCTTATTTCATGCTGCTGCTAAACAGCATCTAGGATCAAGGCCAGAATAAGGGGTGGACAGGAGAGACAGCTGCCCTGGGCGTGGTGGGGATTTTGGGGGTTGTGCTAGAATGGGTAATTTGGAGGGAGACATTTGTACTAAGAGAATGGGTTTCTGTTAGGAAGGGGTATTTGAAGGGGGGGGGATTTGCTATAGTAGGAATCATCAGAGGGATTTATGCTAGGAGGGGAATTCAGAGAGGGGGAGGGTAAGTGCTAGGAGAGAGGATTTGTGCTGGGAGAGGAGATTTTTGGAGGGAGGAGAGGATTTATGATAAGAGGGGACATTTGAGGGTTAGAGGAAATGTGCTAGGAATGCTCATATATTTTTTTTGGGGGGGGCACCATTTGGCATCTTCACCCTGGGCGCTAGATGACTATGCCCCAGTACTGTCTAGGATATCCTAATAGCCTGAGTGTATGTTATATTTTACCAAACAGAACATTTTCTCTGAAATTCTTCAGGTCAATTCTAATACTGAATGCTCTTGTCTTTAAAGAAAATGCTTTACAGAGAAAATATTGGTGGATCATGCAATTTGATAGAAACATTATATATTGATATTCTGTAATAACTAAATCATTCATTAAATATTATATTTTCATTTAAATGGGTTTAGATTTAGTTGTTAATTCATAATAGTTTGGCTTGATAAAAGCCAGGCATTAGCCAATTTTACCTATTTCCCAAGCTAGTGGTATGTTTACTGTATAGTTGGCAACTTTCTTTTTATACAACTGAGCTCTTGCTATGAATTGAAAGAAGAATTAGGAATAAAGACCTAGACAAATGTAAAAGCCACAGGGTCTTGTGTCAAATTAGAACTGTAATGCTTAATATATATATCTTAGAGCAACCTTCAATAATCATGCCTATTCCTTGGCTCCAGGCAGGCTAAAGTCAGCCTAATATGTTTATTTTTCAATTGTGTATACACAATTAGATGTAGTCAGGTATTTTGATGACTCTTTTTTTTTAAAGACTCCCTTTAAAGTTTTAACTAGTTCTAAAATCATAATCATACTAAACATAAACAATAACAAACTGCATGGAAAGTATTACGAACATACAGATGGTAAGTTAAGAGGCAAGGCATTGTTCTTGCGTCCCATGATCTAGCAGACCTAATCAAAATATTAGGGGAATTAAAATGCTTACATGTTGTATATCCTTAAAAAAGTAATACTCCAGAAGCACATCACCAGATACATTTTACAACAGAGAAAACATCATGCTCAATATTGATTCAAAATTATCTTTGGGTACAAGCAGAAAATTAAAGGATGCATCTCTTAGAGTGTGCTTCATGTTGACTCAGTTGTAAATTGTGCATTCAGCTGGTGTTCTAAGAAGCCTTCAGTTGGTGTGGGATTAATATTTGACTAGAAGCACTACTCATAGCATACAGAGTCTACAGCCTGGACCTGATATGAGGTCTCTGAGGTTCAGAGATAACTATGTGAAATTTCACGCCACCTTAAGTTATATTTCTCCAGATAATTTTATCAGATTATGGGGTTTCCAAGTAGCAGAACCTTGTACATATGTGGAAGAGAGAGAAAGGAAGAGAGAGAGAGAGTAGTGAGAAAAATCCATTTAAAATTAAAAATAAAATTGAAAAATGAATCATTTATTTACTATTTTGTATGTATAAATGAAGCACAGACAATATTTGATACAAATTGATTACACTTCATGAGCAAGGTGAAACTGTGTTACCCAACGTACTAGAGAAAAAAAAGGCTTCTATTCACACTTGATTAAATGATTGAAGTGAACACTACTGCCTCACCTTATTTTTTTCAGTATGTTCTTTGAAACGTGAACATTCTGTGATCCATAAACAAATAATCCCCAGAGTACATGTCTATGTATCTGCTAATGTTAACACAAGTACTTATTTTTTCAATCAATACATCAATTGATCAATCAGTCATATTCCCTTTCTTTTCTATTCTAAGCATCCTAACTATAACTCACTTCCAGACAGCATAATGGTGAGGTGACCCCAACATAGCATCTAAGTAATTCATACAAAATACAAAAATGTTACAAACACAGTAAGAGCAGGACTCAGAATCCCATATGCCAATAACAAAGTCTGCCAGGATGTGGTTTTGTGCACGTGGATGCTCTGTAGGGTGCCTGGTGCTCTAGTCATCTGTCACGTCTAGGTGATTGTAGGTCATAGACAGAATAAAATTGTAGTGTTTTAGCCAGAATAATACCTACAGTTTTTTTCATTTGTTACATTACCAGCAGTCACAAGTACAATATGTTGCTTACAGAGAATATATAATGGTTCTGTACATATTTTGTATCCTTTTTAACTATGGTGACGTGCCTATGAAATATTAATATGGTACAGTCTTCTATCCGATCAGCAGGTGGAGCTCTATTCTTCTTTTCACATCATTAGCATAATTACTTTTGAAGTGCGCTGAAAAAATGATTGTTTACAGAATTCATTACTCACTACAGAATTCCTCATAGTAGTTCTTCATTCCTGGCTGAAGTTTAAATCAGACAAACGGATCTGCAAAGCAAGTTGCTTTATTATGCATTCTGTTTAGGTTACCACCTTTGTCATGTATTAAATGTTTATCTGTGAAGCAAAAAAAAAAAAGATTTAAAATGACCTAAAATCATTATTTTGATTTCCTTTAAAGTAGCAACAGGCCACTTAGCCTTTCTGGGATTTAGGTTATATCGCTTGGCCAGTTTGCTCCGTTATGTAATGCATGCTAATTATGCTTAATAGTCTATATCTATTATAATTAAAAAAAAGTTGTAAGTAGAAGGTAAACCAGCACATTACATCTCTTTGATGGATGTACATCACTGAAGTATGATATTTGGGAGTAGAAGGAACACCAGCACATTATGTTTCTTTGATGGGTGTACATCTCCGAAGTATAATATTTGTAATATTCCCTTCTTGGTCATGCTGATAATTTCCCTGGATCATCCTCCACAAGCCTATAAGTAATTGGTGCCTGCTATTGGATGTTGTTAGAAATCCATAGTTTTATGATTGGGCTTACACTGGAATTCATACTACCAAGTATGTGAACTGGAGGTTGGACCTAAAAAGACATACATTTAAAGTGGTTGTAAAGGCTGAAAGTCTTTTACCTTAATGCATTCTATTCATTAAGGTAAAAAAAAAACTTCTGTGCTGCAGAATCCCCCAGCCCCCCTGAGCCTGATCTCAATCTAGATATGGGCATGATGGCAGCATCTCTCCTGGCTCTGTCCTTCCTCACTGGACAGATATTGGTTTTCCAACATGCCCATTCAACAGAAGTAGGACATTAGCCTGGCTTCTGTCGGACAGGCTGCTGTACATACTGGCCGAATGTTGGCTGGTTTCTGTTGAACCGGCTGATTCGACTAATATTTGGCCATGTGTACTAGCCTTAGGAATAGGAAAAAAAAGTTAAAGAGATGTGAAAGATTAAAAAGCTAATAAGAACAAAAGGAAGTCTATAAAAAGAGAGAGGACATGCTCCATGTCTGAATAGATCCTCCGGGAAGAATGAATGAAAATGTTATAAAATATAAAAATAAATTATTGTTAAGAAGATGAAGCACGGGGCGTGGCCGGGATGTGAGAGTGAGCAGACGTGCAGAGCCTTGGCTCCCGACATCCGTCTTGTTAATCCGCAGCCATCCTGCTTCTATAGCATTCATCCTGCTTAGCAAGTGCTTGCAAAGCGTGGGGGAGCCCGTCCTGGTTCTCCCCATGCCGGGATATCGCAAATCCGCCAGGAACACAGCCCAGCAGACACCTCGAAAGGACCCGCCGGAGGCTCGTGCGGCGGCCATTTTGCCATCCACGCCAGCTTCCCCGGCCTCGGTGGCGGTGCAGACAGAGCCTTGGACGGTGCCAGGTATGGTGGAAGGTCGGGTGGACATGGCCCGGCGGGTACAGGCTGATGAGGAGGTGCGGGGAGAGGGGCCCACGGCCGCGATTCTGGCGGCCATTGCAGACAGTAAGGCCTCAGTGGAGGGGAAGATAGATGCCCTAACGTTAGAATGCGGCCTGATCAGAAATGACATGGACAAATTTAGGGGCCGCCTCACAGATGCTGAACATAGAGTATCACAGGTGGAGGAGACTACGGCCTCCACAGTGCGAGCGGTGGCTGAGCTACAACAACAAGTCAGGACCCTCATGGCCCGCTCAGAAGACGCGGAAAATAGGCTGAGACGCAACAATGTGAGGGTTGTGGGGCTGCCTGAAGGAGCAGAAGGCCAGAACCCGGTACAATTTGCAGAAGTCTTTTTTAAACAACTCCTGGGCCTACAAAACCTCTCCCTGGCATACATTGTCGAGCGGGCGCACAGGGTGCCTGCTGGGCCGCGGCCTCCGGTATCGCCACCCAGGGCCTTCCTTGCTCGGCTGCTAAATTTCAGAGACAGAGACCTGATCCTGGCGGAGGCTCGTAAGCAGAAGGAATTGAGACATGACAATGCAGTGATTCACCTGTTCCCGGATTTCTCTCCTGAGCTCCAGAGGAGGAGGAGAACCTTCACAGAGATCCGAAAACACCTGAGGGAAAAGGGCCTGGTGTATAGCATGCTATTTCCGAGTCGCCTGAAGGTCATACATCGGGGCTCCACCAAATTTTTTGATTCCCCCAGAGAGGCGGCGGACTGGTTGGACGCTATAGTCTAAAGGGATGATGCTCCCCTTCTTTTTTGCCCTTTTCTTTCCTTTTTCTTTTGCTTGAAAAATCCTGTTTTCTCCTAGGTTGGGGACATGCAGTTTATTGACCTGGCCGTGGTGAGGTACGGACTCCTTCCAGACTGGAATCCTATAGTTGTCATCCCCCCCGCCTCACGGGCCTACGTTTGGATAGTAATTCCCCCCCCCTCTCTTTTTTTGGACCCCGAATCCTAGCAGGGGGCTCAGGTACTGTGTTTCCTAAGTATGTTTTTCTGTCCCATACAAAGTGTAAGGCACACATGCTACTGGAACTGTATATCCTGTCTGGGTAGCCAAGGTACTGTGGTGGATATCGTCTACTAGAACCGCACGGCTGTGCGACCCCCCCCCCCTAAGAGTGGAAGGACTTTGATAGCAGCCCACTCATGTTTTGGACAGTTCAAGGGATAAAGTTTCTCCAGCAGGTTTTTTTTTTGGTTGGTCTGGAGTAAACAGGGAGTTGGGTTTTTTGATTTTTCTTTTTTACTATTTTTCTTTTTTTGTTCTTATGTTTTTTCTCTTTGCTGCTGTTGGACATTGAACTTTCGTTTTTTCCTATTTTTTGGAAAAATTCTCTCCCAGTGCTGCAAATACAAGCCTGGGGAATGTCTGAGGTTGTCTCTGCTAATGTTATCTGATGTTTGGTGTGGTGTGCTCTTCCGTGTCCAGGCCCTGCCTTCCCAGACTCATTTAATTGGCCTTGTTAGGCTGATCACACAAGCATTTTTTGACTCTATAAATGAGTGACATACAAATTCTGTCCTGGAATGTCAGGGGTTTAAACTCAAAGTTTAAAAGATCCTTGGTCTTTCAATATCTAAAAACATGCAGCCCACATATTATTCTCCTGCAGGAGACCCATTTGATTGGCGGTAGAACCCTATCGCTGCACAGGAACTGGATACGGAGAGCGATTCACTCCACATACTCCTCTTACGCTCAGGGGGTGTCCATTTTGATCCACAAAAAGCTAGTATGTACAGTGGAACATGTGGTCACTGACCCGCAGGGGCGATTTGCAATAGTTGTTCTGGATATAGACTCGCATAGAGTTGCGATTGCAAATGTTTATATACCACCACCTTTTCACGGACAGATCCTGTATACTGTGCTTGAGAAGGTGGCCACTTTTGGTCCATTGAAGCTTTTGGTTGCTGGAGATTTTAATAATATCCTGGATTATGATTTAGACACCACAAACTCATCTAGGGCAAGAAATGTGGAGCTCAGTGGGTGGGCGGAGTCAGCTGCTCTGGAGGAACTGTGGCGTTGGAAGCACCCGGGGACTAGGGGGTACTCCTACATTTCCCATGTCAGTACCTCCTCCTCCCGCATAGACTTGGCTTTTGCTAACTCGGCGCTTCTCCCCATGGTTGCTGAGGTGGGTTATTTAGCGGGAGGACTTTCTGACCATGTCCCGCTCGGGGTCACGCTCAGGCTGGCCAGGGCAAGAGGCCCTGGACAGTGGAGGTTGGGTCACGGAGCCCACGGTTGAGGCCCAGGTGTCCATTTGTTTAAAAGAATACTGGGAGTTAAATGTAGACTCTGCATCTGTGGTGTGGGACGCTGGCAAAGCGGTGATCAGGGGAGCATATGTCTCTGCCATCAAGGCGGCCAGGGTGGAAAAAAATGCAGCTCTGAGGGATCTACAAGATCGCGAGGAGCAGTGTGCAGAGACGCATGTGAGCTCGCCCTCGGCGGTTTCCCTAGCCGAGTTGCAGAAGGTTAGGAGAGATATACTGGTTCATTTCCAGGACCTTACGCAGTGTAAGTTGAGGAGAGGGGCCGAATCCTTATTTGAGAACGGAGATAAGAATGGAAAGTTACTGGCCTACCTGGCTGCTGACGCTCGGGCGGCCACGGTGGTTCCCTGTGTACGCCGGGGTGATGGTGGCCTGGTAAAGGATGTGGAGGGTATTTTGGATGCATTTACATCATATTACTCAGAACTTTATGCCTCAATCCCCCCCTATGAACTCCAATTCTTGTTAGATCTGTTGGAGCCTCTTCCACTACCCACCCTGCCCGCTGAGGTAGCAGAGGGGTTGGAGGGCCCCTTTACAGAAAAAGAATTAACCAAGGCTATTGCATCTTTTCCCAATAATAAGTCACCGGGTCCTGATGGAATACCAGCAGAATGGTACAAGCAGTACTCTGAGCTCCTGACACCCAAATTGTTAAAATTATACCTGGATTGTTTGGAGACGGAGACCCTCCCGGAGACTTTCTATGAAGCCCATATAGTGTTACTGCCCAAGCCGGATAAAGACCCTCTCCTATGCTCCTCATACAGGCCGATAGCATTGTTGAACATGGATCTAAAGATCCTTACAAAAATGATAGCGAATAGATTGATGCCGGTATTGCACCATTTAATATCCTCAGATCAGACAGGATTTATGCCTCACAAAGCCACAGACATAAACATCCGTAGGGTTTTCACGCACACACAGCTGGTCCGGGAGGGAGAGACAGGAGGAGCTATGGTTTTTTTCGATCTGGAAAAGGCTTTTGATTCTATCGATTGGCAGTACATGACTGTGGTACTCCAGCGTTTGGGATTCGGACCTGTTTTTCTTAAATGGATCTCCATACTATATGCCCACCCCAGGGCGGCGATCCGTTTGAATGGTGAGGTTTCGAGAGCTTTTCCGGTCTCCAGAGGGACGAGGCAAGGTTGCCCCCTCTCGCCGGGACTTTTTGCCCTGGTTATGGAGCCGATAGCTGTAGCACTCCGCTCCTCTCCCAGGATCCAGGGCATCAGAGTAGGCACAATAGTAGAGACCACGGCCCTATATGCAGATGATCTGGTGTTATTCGTCCAGGACACGGGACCCTCGCTGCACGCGGCTCTCGGGGTCCTGGGGGAATTTACGCGGGTCTCTGGTCTGAAGGTTAATTGGACTAAGTCCAAAATCCTGCCTCTGTTGTCACATCCTGCTCAGGCAGGGCTGGATCCCGGGGTCCCTCTGCAGTGGGTCACACAAATCAAATATCTAGGATTGCAAATTACTAACTCAGTAATGGATTTCATGGAACTAAATCTTTCCCCTCTGCTAAAGAATATTGCTGGCAAATTAAATGGTTGGAAGTCCCTTCCGCTGTCCTTAATAGGAAGAATAAACCTGATCAAGATGAAAATTTTGCCCTCCCTTCTGTATATCCTCAGGAACTCCCCGGTTTGGATCCCAAAAGCAGTGTTTAGGTCAATTAATAGTATGCTAACATCCTTTTTATGGCATGGGGGGGCACCGCATATTCAATTACAAATTCTACAGCAGCCATGGGGGGAGGGAGGCCTCGCAATGCCAAATTTTTATTTTTATTTTCTAGCGGGCCAGCTGACAACTGCACACAGGTGGCTGACGGCCCCCCCAGATGATGCAGCAGTGTCCTTGGAGGCTGCCCATGTGGGTTCCTACGAGGCACTGGCACACCTAGTTTATAGAGGGCCGAGAACACCACATAATATTACACACTCTATGCGTGCAACGATTAGGGCTTGGGCGGTGGCTCAGGGGATGAGGCCCATCGGGCCACACAGGTTCTCACCGGAGGCTCCCCTGTGGCGCAATCCGAACTTTGAACACTTCTTTGATCATCCAGATCCTGCGGTTTGGACCAAATATGGCATTAAAACTTTGGGTCATGTGGTCTCTGGTGGTGTGTTGATGACCTTCGATGAGCTTAAGGTCAAATATAGCCTCCCGAACTCATATTATTTTAGGTTTTTCCAGCTGAGGCATGCTTTTGCCTCCCAGTTTTGGGGCACCCCCCTGGAGTTTGAACTTAGTGACCTAGAGCTGATGACTCGCAGTGACCATTTGAACAAGCCAGTATCTAGCCTCTATAGAGGGCTTTTTGTACAAACGGCTCAGATTCTGGGAAAATGTAGGGGGGCTTGGGAGAGGTCGGCTCCTGGTTTGGATCCAGATGATTGGGATGACATGTGGGAAGCCCCCTTTAAAAGTTTGGTGTCCTCCAGGGACCGCTTGATTTTATTCAAATTTTTGCATAGAGCGTACCTCACCCCTGCAAGAGTGGCAAGGGTGACCAGCTCGCAGTCCTCGGAATGTTGGCGCTGTTTAGGGATGCAGGCAGATTTCATGCACATCTTTTGGGAGTGCCCCCGCATACAGGTGTACTGGCAGGAAATAGCAGGGTGTATTGAATCATTTACAACCATAAAGATTCCTCTTACGGTAGAGGTGTGTCTGTTACATTTGGTGGAGAACCTCGCTACTACAAGGGCCATTAGAACACTTTTAATGCTGTTGCTCTACTATGCCAAGAAACGTATTGTCATGACATGGAAGAGCGATCGATCTCCTACACTGTCTTCCTGGAAGGCATTAGTAAATAAGGTGATACCGCTTTATAAGGCAACATATCTGGCTAGAGGGGCTTTGACGAAATTTGAGAAGGTTTGGGGTGGATGGTTAGCATCCACGGACACGGTGTCTGACATATAGAGAGAGAGAGTAATGTTGGTTTGACTAATTATGGGATATATGGTCATGGGAGGCGGGCTTGTGTATACGGATTATGTAACAACCACTAACTGTATATGATGTTCAGAAAGAGACAACGTAGACAATGTGTTATAATGGCAGAAAATTGTTATGTTTTTTCCCGATTGGGATTTCCGCAAATGGCGGTTTGTTTGTATGTTTGGAAAATCAATAAAAAGTATTTTACAAAAAAAAAAAAAGAAGATGAAGCACTAAATAAAGCAAATAGTTGTGTGTCTGCTGTCTAATGCCAGTTGATGTTTGAAACATGAGATATATCATCTGGGATTTGCAGAATGCAGCATTTCTGTTCTAGCAACAAAGCATGAGGTCTTTCATCTCCTTTATGTTGCCTACCTTTCGCAACCATTCACCATTAGTGGAAGTCATGCATTTCTTCAACATTTCAGAACAAGATAGATGAATGAAAAGATACACTAGTGGGAATATTTTACATTTACTAAATTTCAGTGAGTTGATAATAGGTTGGAGCCAAATGTACAAAAATCTCCTTCCAATACTCTATAGTGATGTTAGCATAAGAGGGAGCAAAATTTGTTCCATAGCAGTCCCATTAATTTGAAGGTATAATTTGTCCTGGAATACAAAATAGTTGTGCTCCAAGTAAAATATGGTCGCATCCACCAAAAAAAATTGCCTGCCTATAACTCATATTTGGATCCTTGGATAAAATGTATTGAAGGGCTGTGAGTCCCACTTGATGCTAGCCACATTAGATGATAATAAATGTGTATTTATTTATTTACTATTCTTATTTTATTTTTATTTTTTTCCTATGCTTATTTCTTTATTATTATTTTATTATCCAAATACTATTATTGTTTACGTAAAGTAATTTATTAAAGAGTGTTTTTGTTAGGTTTTAAAAATGTTTTGTATATATTGTTTTCCTGCGTTTAATGGTGTGAGTCAGTGCTGAGGTTTAAAAGGAGTGATTTGCCTTTAAAAATCCAATTGCCTCCCAGCCGGACAGCTATTTACTTTCCCCATGCTATCTTAGTCACATGACAAAGGGCCATGCCTGAAACATGCTGTCATGACAACAGCTTAGCCTACATCCTGTGCCAGCTCTGCTTGTGCTCCAGCCCAGTGTTGCTTGCTTACCCTACATCCGGAGAGCCACTTCCAGCAACAAGCCAAATACTGGAAATAGCTTAGACACAATTTTTACTGCTTTGGTTTGCCACCTAGACCTCTGCACCATCATCAATACCCCAGGATTACCATTTGCTGCCTTCCTTTCCACCTCACCCCTTGCACACTGTTATTTCCATCTGCCACTTCCCTCCCTGGACCAAGTAAGCTAATTTCCCTAAAAATCAGCACATACACAGGCTTTCTCATTTATGCCCTGACATACTATACATTTACTTGGATGCTGTTTTTATATGGTTTGCTATATATAGAATGATTGACCAGACTCACCAAAAACTGTCATGGTTTTATAAGAACATTGTTGTACAGTGATATATGAATGAAACTTTTATACTAGGTACAGTGACCTTTCACCTCACAAGAGTATCCCTAAGCGAGTCTGTATTTAGAAGCTTGGATCAAGATTTTACTTTATAGCACTCCTTGTGTTGTTCCTGTATAGCTGCTGGGTGGATCTTAGCATCAAAGACTTTCTAAAATGTGCTGTGATGGTTTAGCATCTGTTTTTTTTATGTTTTAAGATATGTTTTACAATCTGATAATAGAAGTCCTTTCAATCGAATTTCTATTTACCAAAACTATGTTATATGAGGACCCATTTAATATAACCAATCAATCTACTGGGAACATGCTTTAACTGCAGAGAACTATGATGAAGAGAATTGTCCCTTAAAATCAATAATTTGAAATCTTCAATTTGCAGGAACTCCTTTCATCAAATTTATGAACAATGGATGTTAGTGGGGAATTAGAGTGTAATTCAGATTTTCCTCACACTGACATCAGATACTCCACCCTCTACAGACATCGGATACATCAGATACTTCACCCTGAACAGACATTGTATACTCTGTCTTAAATCCTACTTCCTGCCTATTAATGTCAGTGACATTACACCAGACACCAGGAAGTGAAACGGTCTCTCTATCTCTCCTCTTTCTCTGTCTCTCTGGCTGTGTCTCTCTCTTCTATGCCTGTCTCTCCTCTCTTTCTCTGTCAGTCTCTTTCTCTCCTCTCTCTCTGTTTGTCTGTTGCTCTGTCTCCTATATCTGGCTGGCTCCCCCTCTCTCTCTCATATATCTTTCCTCTCTCTCTCTCATCTCTCTTTCTCTCTCTCTGTCTGTTGCTATCTCCCCTCTCTTTCGGTCTCCTCTCTCTCTGTCTCTTTCTTCTCTCTCTCCTCTCTCTCTGTCTCTTTCCTCTCTCTATCTCTGTTGGTCTCTTACTCCTCTAATTCTGTCTCTCTGTCCTCTCTCTCTATCGGTTCTTCTGTCTTCTTCCTCTCTCTCTCTTCTCTCTGTCTTTCTCTCTACTCTCTCTCTGCCTTCTCCTCTTTCTCTCTCTCTCTGTCACTTTATCTGTCTATTTTTTCTCTCTTTCCTTTCTCTCTATCTGTCTTTCTCCTCTCTCTCACTTTTCTCTATGTCTGTCTTTCTGTTTCCTCTCTCTTTGTCTGGATGTGTCCTCTCTTTTTCTCCTATTTCTCTGTCTCCTCTCTCTCTCTCGCGCTGTCCTCTATTTCTGTCTGTCTCCCTCTCCTCTCTCTCATCCCACTCTCTCCTCTCTCTCCTCTCTCTGTCTCTTTCTCCTCTCTGTTTCTCTTCCTGTCCTCTCTCTCACCTCTCTCCATCTGTTTCTCTCTTCTATATCCCTGTTTCTGTTTCTCTCTCTCTCTCTCTATTTGTCTCTGTCTCTCTTTGTCTCTCTCTCTCTCTTTGTCTCTGTCTCTTTCTCTCTTTGTCTCTCTCTCTCTCCCTCTCTGTGTCTTCTCTTACTGTCTGTATCTCTGCTCCGATTTTATTTTTACAAAGTTGTCAACAGTTAAAAAACACTGAAGCTCAAAGCACCATAACATGCTTTTATTACAGCACTCAATACACATCTCATTCTTTCACACCAATCCTATTTTTTTCAAAATGTTAAGTTTTTTTTTATTTGTTTAGCAAAAAATAAAAACCCTAGTGTTGATTAACTACCACCAAAACAAAGCTTTATTTGTGAGAAAAAAATATATAAAAATTTCATATGGGTACACTGTTTCATGACCGTGCAGTTGTCATTCAAAGTGCGACAGCGCTAAAAGCTGAAAATTGGCCTGGTCAGGACGGGGGTAAAAGTGCCCAGTAGGCAAGTTGTTAAAATATCGCATCTGTTGATGTAAAGTGCTAATTAATGTGAAAAAAAATGAAGTGCAAAAATACAAAGTCAAAAAATAGTCTGATATACACTGTTTGTTTGTATAACGTGCTTAAACAATAAGTGCAATAAACAGTGCAAAAAAATTCAAAGGGCAAAACCATTCATAATCCCTTGTTTAGACAGTATGCTTAAGAGGTGCTGTCTATGCACACCCTTCACTTCCCCTCCTGAGTATGCTCTTACCTTTAATATCTGACCCTCATCACAAAGGTCAGATATCTTGTGCCTTTAAACTAAAAGCCGGTAAAGCCCAGTTCTCCATAATCCCAAACCCCTCTTCCTTACCCCAGTTTCTTAGATACTTGTTAATCTGCTGTTGCTCTGGTGTGGTAGTTAAAACATTGGTTATTTGTAACTAACTGATATGTAATGTTTCATTACCAAATAGAAATTTTACATTGTTAAAATACTTCAAGTAAGAGGTGGTAAAGAAGGAGATGATAGCATGGGCAGTGCGGTAAAAACTAATTTGTGAGAATGGTGAGCAAAGAAAATAGTGGGTGGGTAGGGGGGGGCGCACATTATATATTTGTATCTCATTAGAAAAAAATTAAGTTGCTTTAAAGTGATTATTCTGTATGTCAAGTTTGTGGGTATCCTCACAACTCAAAAAGCACTGCAAAGGATATTCAGAGAATGTTGTCTAGAGGCATCCACTGTTTTAATATTGACCAGTCTCCTATTATAGCTAGAGGGACAGCAACATGGTGCAGATGCATGCTGTCGGGAACATGATCCCAGCCATCTGGCTAATTCACGTATGCATACATTTCTCATGAGTGCGCATATTTATACAAGCACAGAAGATGGAATGCACGTACATCATTGTCTACATGTATGTGCATGTGCGTCCTTGTGTGCACGTCCACTGCCACCAAGCAGCCATCTAAATCTGAACTCCGCACTAGTTCTTAGTTAAAAGCTCTTAGTCTTGTTCCTGTCATCCAGTTCCTGATACACATCTTGATCATGTTATGGACCCGGCTAGCTCTCAGACCTTGCTCTCAGATTACCCTCGTCTGTTGTCTGCCTCTGCTACTGATCCTGGCTTGGACTACTAACTGTGCTTTTGTCTAGAGAATCTGTACCTTGCTGTTTAGTTGTTGCCAACTTCTGCCTGTTCCCTATTCTGATTTAGTTGAAGACCTGGTGTCCTTCCACTTGGCTATTGCTCAACCTGATTTGGGACCTTAGTCTACCCTCAACTGGACATGGCATCTCCACAGTGCAGCACCAGCTGTACCTCTGCTTATCATATACCAACTCTCCCAAGTTCCAGCTTACATGTCTATACCTTGGCACTTGTGCGTTATCGTTACCCCTGCAGACTCTGTCTCAATGTCTCTTGGTGCTCAGACAAGAACTGTGCAAGTGTCCAGCCTCCTCATCTCAGGCTCTGCATGCAAGTACATGATACATGTTGGCAATATCTATTCTCTATTCCATACTCTCATGTCACATGAATACTAATGTACTTTGCTACTCTGCTGTTGCATGCTGATTACCACACTGCAGTCTTTTTAGTGTACATTATCAGGGGGTCAGCTTTTCTGGGTTCTTGCAGCTGGCCCCCTGATGACATGCAGTGGTGCATGCACAATGTTGTGTAGTTTACCCCAAAGTCTCCTGGTATACATGACGTAAGCAACCCAGGAGGCTGAAAGCAGCTGGGTTGCATTATTCTGGCTTAGATGAGAAATCTGGAGGGGGGGGCATTTATATAAAATATGGAATTTAAAAAACAAAAAAGTCATATTTGTGATTGTAAGAAAAGAGAGGAGAAGACGTAATAGGATGTAAGGTGTAAGAAGAGGGTAAGGGTCCACTTTAATAGGATCTCATATGTCAAATATAGAATATCCAGATTGGCTACCTTAAAAAATGAATGTATATATGCATGTTTGAGCAAGTGAAATCATCAACAACTAACTAGACAGATTAACAGCAAAAGCAATAGGTGCTGCAATAGGTGCAAGGGCTTGAAAACCTCCCAGTGCTCTAATCACTACCCAAAAGTATTATTTTGGTTTGTAAATACTAGTGTAATTGACTTCCATCCAGATTATCCCTAGCGTGTATGTCTTTTTCAAACTATGGCGGGGGCATTTTGTTGCCTTCAGGGACATAGACTATTATTAATGACGAAACAATTTGAAGATACATTGTGCTATATGAATAGCTACAATAAAAAAAACATTGCATTTTGCAAAGAGCAGACCAACTGCCATTACTCTAACCACACTACACTGTTACATATATATTGTTTTACAGTATGTGTTACCGTGCATCCAAGCTCTTTGCACTTTTCCGTAAAGTATCCCTTGGCATTTTCCTTGTGAATGTGGTACATTAAATAAAACCGTTACACTTTAATTCTTTAAAAACCTTATTATTTAAGTTTTATAACAGTTTTAATGTGTAGTTATCATGATGCCAGGACACAGTTTCTTGATGCTCTACAGCATAGTTATTCTTGATGTATGTATTTTGATAATGCAGTCATATATTTTATGTGCAACCATAAAGGTTATTAAGAAGCATACACAAGGAACTAAAATGATAATTTTATTGTTACTTCAAACATCGCTGACTCCTTGAATTGAGAATGCAATTTTAAAGAGCTGTGAATAAAGGAGAAGATGATACATTGATAGTGTCTTGGAAGTTGTCAGGGGGTGGTATACAGACTTTTGCTTCACTGCATTTTCCAGGAAAGCCTCATTTAGTCCATAGTCTGTATACATTGTGTGACTGTTCTAAATAATACTCTGTGTAATTTCTTGATTTTATACAAACAATAGGAAAACTCCTGCTCTTTGTTATTCTGTTTTGAAGCCAATGTTTATCTTTTAAACAAAAATCTATTTTATATATAGGATACTTTATATCCTGTTATAAGGTTTATAGATATTAGGATTCAATGTGGAGTTAAACATTATATAAACAGCCACAGATGAATTATAACATATTTCAGAATGTATTATAGCTGATAGGTAACTCTTGTTATATACAACCCAAGTAATGATATTTGTAGACAATGCTCACAAATTAATATACACTGTGACAGACAGACATAGACAGACTGCAACCCCCAAAACCACCAGGCAGGGGTATTGGGACAGTGACCCTCAAAATGGTGACAAGGTGTTTTCGCTCTGGCAAAATACCCTTCCTGTGAAGAGGGTATTTAGCCTGGTATGATTCAAAAGATGGGGGCACGCTCATCTGGTCTTCCCCAGCCTGGCAGGTTGCATGCTTCGATAAAAGTCTGGTATGGATTATGGGAGGAACTTGTGCTTATTTTCTTCTTGTTTTTTTTTTTTGCATGGGTTCCCCCTTAGAAGTCCCCATTCACTTGTTTACAAACAAAAAGAAGCACCCATATGCTGTCATTTACCAGCAATTTAAAGAGGAAGTAAACCCTGATGAGTTTTACTTCCCCTTTAATATCCTGCAATGTAAAAGCATAATGGGCTAGTATGCGTCGCATGTTAGCCCATAATGTGGCACTTACCTGCATTGGAAGCCCGCGCTGTGCCACGATGTCCCTGCTCCAGGCTACATCCATCTTCTGCCCCTTTTCCTTCCGGGGCCATGGACTCCTGCTCTGTGACTGGCCGGAGTTGCATGACGTCACTGCCACGAATGCGCTTGGGATCCGCCAATCGTGGCACGATCTCAGTGAGGAAATGGCACGGAGGCTGTTTCTTCACTGCGCATGTGCCCGATGATGTGGGCACATCACAGTAGACTGTATATCTCCTAAACTATGCAAGTTTAGGAGATATGCCTTATTATACGCTTACCTGTAGGTTAAAGTGGTTGTCAAGGGTTGACAACCACTTTAAATGACTTATTTTCTTTGTAAATGTCAGTTTTGCTATAGTGGGCTGTATAAATCATACTGATTCCCCACTTTAAAGGCAGGTTAAGAATCCCCAGACATGTTATTTAACCACTTCAATACCAGGCACTTACCCCACTTCCCCCTTCCTGCCCAGACCAATTTTCAGCTTTCAGCGCTGTCACATTTTGAATAACAAATGCCCGGTCATGCGACGCTGTACTCAAACAAAATTTTTATAATTTTTTACCCACAAATAGAGCTTTCTTTTGGTCTTATTTGATTACCTCTTTTTATTTTTTGCGATACAAATAAAAAAAGACCAAACATTTGGAAAAAAATGTTTTCTTTGTTTTTGTTACAAAACATTGTAAATACTTAAGTTTTCTCCTTCACTGATGGGCACTGATGAGGCTATGCTGATGGGCACTGATGAGGCAGTACTGATTGTCACTGATGAGGTGGCACTAATGAGATGGCACTGATTGTCATTGATGATGAGTCACTTATATGCAGCACTGATAGGCAGCACTAATAAGCAGCACTGACATGCACTGATAGGTGGCACTGATATGCAGCAGTGATGGGCACTGATAAGTGGCACTGATGGGCACTCATAGGTGGCACTGATGGGCACTGATAGGCTGAGCTGGGCACTGATGGGCACTGATAGGTGGCACTGATGGGCACTGATAGGTGGCAGTGGTGGGCACTGATGGTTACTGATAGGTGGCACTGATGTGCGCTAATGGACAGCACTGATAGATGGCATCCCTATTGGCAGTTGTTTGCCTTACCTGGTGGTCCTGGGTAGGCACCCCTGGTGGTCCTGGGTGGGCTCCCTGGCAGTCCTGGGTGGGCTCCCTGGTGGTCCTGGGTGGCGATCCTTGGGGGACTGCACTGATAAACAATCAGTGCAGACCACCCTGTCAGGAGAGCCACCGATCGGCTCTCATCTACTCGCGTTTGCAGATGCGTGTAGAGGAAAAGCCGATATACGGCTCTTCCTGTTGACACTGTGATCAGCTGGGATTTGTCACAGTTGATCAAGTGGTAAAGAGCTTCTGATAGAAGCTCTTTACCATGATCGGAGATGCGGTGTGTCAGACTGACACACCACACCACTGATCGCCACGCTGCGTGCCCCTGCAGGTTCATCCGGCTTGTTATCCTGCTGGATGTCATATGACGCCCAGTCAGGATAACCGAACCACTTCCTGGTCATCATTCTGCATACGGCGGTAGGGAAGTGGTTAAACAAATTTTGTGTTTTTCATGTTTCTGTTTAAGCATTATTAAAGTTGTTGCTCTTC
>BLSH010443510.1:62850-82104 GCA_018402905.1 Glandirana rugosa | reverse complement strand
ACCTTTTGAAGTCTACTTTCGACACATGATTGCTAGTCTAATAACATACTACTTAAACTTTCACCATAAAAACATGTTATAAGACTAGTACACATGTCCCGAAATTACAGATTTATTAAGAGATACAATTGTTTGAAGACTTTTCCCTGTAAATTGAAATCGTTCGGATGTTTTCATTTATGCCGTCTTTCGAATATAAATTAGACAAATATAAAACGGGAGGGACTAGGTAGGAATGAAAAGATAGTAGTACGAGTATTTTGATATTTTGTTTTGGAAAGGTAAAAGTAACGTATGGAATAAAATCTGGGTTACTGTAATAGTGATCACAACTCGCTTGGGCCTCCCGAACGATTTTTGAAATGTCCGGGTCCGGGTCCGTGCCACGGACACCCGAAAGTTCGGTACGGACCCGAACGTTACAGTCCGGGTTCGCTCAACACTAGTGATAATGTCATTGGGTCTAAAATAAGGTATGCAATGAAAATGGAAAGGTTTTGTTTTATAGTTTTATGAGCATGATGATAGAAAAGTAAGGATGGATCAGGGAGGGCAAAATATAAACAGATTAAATATAAGCTTTCTGCCGTATTTACTTTTGTAGGCTTGCTAAAGTTAAATGTCCCTTTTCAGAAGTTTGTTAACATAGAGAATTATTTAGACATTAAAGCCCTGTACACATGATCAGAATATTGTACAAAAATACCACTTTCAAATTCATCATACAATAATCTGATCGTTAGTACACAGCTTTCATCTGAAGTTTTCCAAAGGGACAAACAAGAAAATTTTTCTTGTACCATACCAGATCGTTCAATTTTTGCTTAATCAGTACAGTTTTCTTCTGAAAACACAATACAGATACAGGATATCACTTCCAAATTTTTATTCTATTGAACCAGTATTTTTGTACTTTAGTAACCTATTTGTTTTCAATATGGAGACTAGCATGCAAAAAAAAAAAAACGGACTATCATTTGTCTGATAATCTCATCGTATGTACTAGGCATTAAGCTCTATTCACACCAGATGCTGTGGGACTGCACTGGGGGAGATTATTTTAATGCAGTCCCACTGCAAGACGAGGCAAAATGCCTTGTCTCCTGTGTGCTCAATTCACAACACTGCATTGTGGTGGTGTGTGGGTATGGTGCACTAAAAAAGATTAGTGCATTCACTATTTTTTTGGCGCACAATGCGAGGCACTACCCAGTGGTTAATTGAACTTTATGAACTTCAATAATGGACACTTTAACCGCATTCCTGCCTAGCCCAATTTTGAAAAAAAAAGCATTTGTTTAATTTCTCTTATAACATTTTGCAAATAAATAATCTTTTTTCATAAATTTATGCCAACATGTATACTGCAACATTTCTTTAGTGAAAATAACCCAAATTAGTGTATATTATTTAGTCTGTAGAAAAGAGTTCACAAACTAACCAGAGCATGGCCTGTGAGGTGCGCACAAGACGTAATCCTTGGAGGACAGGGCTCTTGCCTTGCCATCATTTCACATTAGGCCAGGCAGGAAGCAGTTAAAGGAAAATGTGGTATTCATTGCGAAAAGATTAAAAATTAAAAATATGTTTACATGAAATTAATTTGATTGATTTGAATAAAAGCACAAATAACTGTTCCCATCAATCCACTTCACTATCATGCAATACTTCAGAATGGACTCTCACCAGATACACGGGCCTTTGGATCTCAGTGGATCATATCAGACATAGAATAGTGGGACATGGCTCCCAGGGATCTCCCTCTTTCTTTCAAATCTGCTCTCCAAACCACTATCATCACTTTCAGTTGTTCCAGGAAATATCACAGGAAATACAAAAGCTCATAGTGTAATGAACTAATCAAACCAATTTATGTATTTAAAATATGCTTACAGGTGTTAGAAATTGCAGCAGTATTATCAAATCGGTAACATCAATTATGGCGAATACTCAATTTCCATTTCCGGTTAGCATCTGTCATTACTTCCTCAAGAGGATGTGTCCATGACCAGCTGTTTCTATTGACAACATAGAATTATATAAAGTTTAACCACTTCAGCCCCAGAAGGATTTCCCACATTAGAACCAGAGCACTTTTTGCGATTCGGCACTGTGTCGCTTTAACTGACAGTTGCGCAGACGTGCGACATTGTACCCAAACAAAATTTGCATCCTTTTTTTCCCACAAATAGAGGTTTTTTTGGTGGTATTTGATCACCTCTGCATTATCTCTGATCACTGCTGTAAACAAAAAAAGAGCATAAATTTTGCTAAAAAAAACAATATTTCTTACTGTTTGCTAAAATACAAATCCAAAAACATATATATAAAAAAACAAATTTATTCATTGGTTTTGGCCGATTTATATTCTATATTTTTTTGGGGGAAAAAAATTTCTTACGTTTTTACAATTTTTTTTTATCAGTAATGGCGGCGATCTGCGATTTTTATCTGGACTGTGATATTGGGGCGGACATGTCAGACATTTTTGACACTTTTTTGGGACCAATGACATTTATACAGTGATCAGAAATTTAAATATCCACTGATTACTGTGTAAATGTCATTGGCAGTGAAGGGGTTAACCTGGGGGGGGCGATCTAGGGTTAACTTCATTCCCCGGGTGTGTTCTAACTGTGAGGGGGCTGGCCTGTCAGGGGCACTAGAGATCTTACTGATCCCAAGTACAGGGATCAGTAGATCTCTGACATGCTGCCTGACAGAGCAGGGAACCGCAATGTTTACATCTGCGGTTCCCCGTTTTTCTGCTCTGTCAAGCAATCGTGGCTTGCCACCGGAGATCGAGTCCACCCGAGCCGTGGCCACAACTCTGCAGAGTGTGCGCAAGCCACCATTTAAAGACGGCGATTCTCGCTATAGAGCCACACTGCAGCAGTAAATGTACGCGAGCCGGGCGGGAACTGGTTAAGGTAGAGTGCCTTAATCCATTTGATTGTTTTTACATTTGGATAAAGGTTGCACGTAATTGAAATTGCATGAAAATTGCAGTGCATGTGGCTAACATACGGCTCTATTTTCCGAACTATGCAAAGAAAAATTTTTTTTTGTATTTTTTAAATCTTCTTACCTTAAATTAACAAATGACCTAAAAGATTTGTAACCTCTTCAGATCCGCGCTATAGCCAATTGACGGTTACAGCGTGGATCTACTTTGCCGGGGCACTCTCAATTGATGTCCGCCCCTTTGCACGCTCCCCACACCCGCTGCATGCTGCATGAGCCTGCCTGCAGGTTGGATGGACTCGACGTCTTCCCGAGACCCACGATCGTCTAGCAGAGAGCCAGAATGGGGAACCGCCAATGTAAACACGGAGGTTTCCTTTTCTATGAGGGGGAACATGACAGATCTACTGATCCCTGTGATCGGGAACACACTTAACCCCCTTAGTGTTAACTCCTTCCCTGCCAGTGACATTTATACAGTAATCAGTGGATATTTAACTTTCTGATCGCTGTATAAATATCATTGGTCCCAAAAAAGTGCCAAAAATGTCCAAAATGTCCACCACAATGTCGCAGTCCCGATAAAAATCGCAGATCGCTGCCATTACTAGTAAAAAATAAAAAAATATTAAAAATGCCATAAATCCATTCCCATAGTTTGTAGACGCTATAAATTTTGCCAACCCAATCAATATACGGCAAACAAAAATATGTAGAAGAATATATCTCGGCCAAAACTGATGACTAATTTTTTTTTTTATAATTTTCTTTTGGATATTTATTATAGCAAAAAGTAAAAAATATTGTTCTTTTTTCAAAATTGTCGCTCTTTTTTTGTTTATAGCGCAAAAAATAAAAACCGCAGAGGTGATCAAATAACACCAAAAGAATTACTAATTCTAATCTGAGCCCCATCTCTCTCCAATGATGTCCACAAATGTCTAAGCCACCCGGGACACTCCTCCTGATTGGCTGACACACAACAGCGGTGCCATTGCTCCCATGGCTGTCAATCAAAGTCAGTCAGCCAATCAGGGGAGAGAATGGGGGGCTTGGTCAGGCTCCTTGTCTGAATGGATACATGGAGCTCTGATTAGGCTCGGGTGCCCTCATAGGTAGCTGCTGGCTGCGGGGGCACTCAATAGGAGACACGGGCCAGAAGCAGCAAAGAAGGACCCAAGAAGAGGAGGGTCTGGACTGCTCTGTGCAAAACCAACTGCACAGAGGAGGTAAGTATAACATGTTTGTTTTTGTTTTTTTTTAAATGAGACTTTACAATCACTTTAACAGATATATTTTACTTTTTTTTGTGTTGTAGTGCATTTTGTAGACAGGGTAGATAAGCCTAGAATGAACATGCTGCATAATCTGATACCAGACCTACACACATGCAGCTCATATTTTATTTATTATGTCTTTGTCTTATTTAGAAGAAAGACACCATACCGCTGCTAGCAGCAAATGCAAGAGATTTAAAGTATATAGAATTATACAATTGGCAGTGTGATTCCCATTTATTTTGAAAGAATCAACAATAAAACAGTAATGCATCATTGGCTGCTTTACACAAATTCCAGTAGCTTTGCTACCATACCATAACTTGATCCACACATCTGTTTTGGTACACACCATTGCAATTAAATCACTGTAAAATCAAAAAGCAAAACATTCATGCTAATTAAAACAAAATGGTGCTTATTCCCCTGTACATTTCTTCTCATTCATATGAGTAACATTAAAAACTTGGCTAAGGCTTGGGACGTAGTAACATAAATATTCATATAATGGTGAGTCTGTGAAGCATGCAGAGAATGGGAATACTATTTATTTTAAAGTCCCCTGGCATAATTTAGGACTGTTTTTATTCCGATAGAGGAATAAAATCTTATGAGGATTTATTGTGGTTTTAAAGAAAACATCCTCCTTATTAGCTGCACATTGCCTTTCACATAAAATTCACCACGAGCATGCTTTAGTCCCTGGTACAAGGGCTCATGTTATTTCTTGATCTCAGCAATACTATGTGATTCTCATTATAAATGTGCATTTAGTAAGTGTTTCATGGCAACACCACATGAACACTGCTAAGAGACAATAAGGAATCACCATTGGCCGCTATATCCTGCTTATCTTTTGAAAAGATCCAGATCTCTTATCAATGCCATTAAAAAATAATAGAATTAATTTTAGTTGCTATTTTCAGTTTAAAGAAAATGAATAAGCACTTTAGATGCTATTCAGTAAAATACAGTTTACTTAAATTGCATAGGGACATGGTTTCTACCTTTTAAACTTTCAATGTATTTCCATTAATTAAATTCACATACATTTTAGTTTTTATACCCTAAACTGATTATGAATATGCCTGTTTTTGCAGTGAGTATTCTTACTGAAAACCACAGTGGAGAAGTCTACTTATAAATAAGCCTCCTAGTAAGTCTTTTTTTCTGAACTAAGACAGTTGAGGGGGAATAATATAGCCCAGAGGAACTCCCATTGCCCATTGCAGTAAAACTCAATTTGCAGAGCTAGTGATGGATAATTCTGTTCTACTGCCCCTACAATAACATTAATGTTACATCAACAGGCTGGTCATGCTAATAGATTTGTGCACCCATAGGCATCTTTAGAGAAGTTAACACATTGGCCCATATATGTTTTTCCATGCATCCCCTGCACATGACCATGTAATCTGTGATGCCACATGACTAGGCACAAATGGCAAAAATACTGTAGCAGTCCAGTAACCACCCAGATAGCAAGCAATTCTGCTGTTACCACCACAGGGGTCACTGTGGCTGAAATTTAATGCTGTAGACTTGCAGAGCTCTTGCTGTAAACTCACCACTGAAACGTTGCTCTTGCTAGAGACTTGCCATGCAAATTTTCTACAAATTAGAAAAATGTAAACTAGAACTTGTGCTTCAAGTGATCTGTGAGTGGAAAGGTATCTTTGCTATTTGGGCACCATATGAAGCTTTTTAGGGTATTCTGGGTAAAAAACTACTCTGCATTAATGTGAGTAGGATAATAATGCTACTGGGAGGTGATAGAGAGGGTCCTGGATGGCCCTGGAGCAAGATCTCAGTTAGGTTGGTCTACTAAAGGCAAATAGGCTATTTCCTTTCCAAAGGAATTTGTCCCAGTGGTGAGTGAATGTGATGATGTTTCCTCTGCAAAGAACACCCAATCATGTGCCTGCACATGATTGAATGATGGAAGTCAGCAGATGTTCACCTCTTTAATGAGCTCTAGAAATAATTCCTTTGCAAAGTGCAACTTTCCTGCAAAGTGAACAGCCCATTTGCTTTTAGTAAATCAGCTCCGCTGTGCCTTTTGTTGTGATAAAATAGGTGGGGGGACTAAAAGGGAGGATGGTCAATAAAGTTTTTTGGGGTTTACAAAGATTGCTCTAGGGCTGCTAGGTCTAAGGTTTTCCCATTGTAAATTTGTCTGTATGACTTGCATTCTGGAAGAGTATAACAGGATAACAGCACTATGTAGTGACTTATTGTATCATATGAGTTGTTTGCTTAACCACTTCAGCCCCGGAAGGATTTGCCCCCTTCCTGGCCAGAACACTTTTTGCGATTCAGCAGTGCGTCACTTTAACTGACAATTGCACAGTCATGCGAAGTTGTACCCAAACAAAATTGATGTCCTTTTTTCCCACAAAAACCTCTATGGTTTTTATTTTTTGTACTTTAAATAAAAAAGGGCGACAGTTAAAAAAAAAACCAATATTTTTTTACTTTTGCTATAATACATTTCCAAAAAAAAATAGAAAACAAATGTATTCATCAGCTTAGGCCGATATATATTCTTCTACATATTTTGGATAAATAAAATCACAAAAATGTTTATTGATTGGTTTGCGCATAATTTAGTGCGTCTACAAACTATGAGAATTAATTTATGGCATTTTTATTACTATCTTTTTTTACTAGTAATGGCGATCTGCATTTTTTATGCGGTATTGCGGTGGATATGTCGAACATTTTTGGCACTTTTTTGGGACCACTGACATTTATACAGTGATCAGATCTAAAACTAGCCACTGATTAGCGTATAAATGTCAGTGGCAGGGAAGGGGTTAACCTGCAGGGGGGAATCAAGGGGTTAAGTGTGTTCCCTCACTGTGTTATAACTATGTGGGGGCTGGGCTGGCAGGGGCATGACAGATCTAACTGATCTCGATCGCAGGGATCAGTAGATCTCTATCATGTCCCCTGTCAGAATGGGGAACCGCAGTGTTTTCCGTTCTTCATCTGTAGAAGGCAATCGCTGGTCGCCAGTGGACATCGAGTCTGGCAGACCCGTGGCACACTCATGCATTTATAGATGTCGATCTGCGCAGTGGAGCCAAACTGCCACAGTAAATGTATGCGAGTTGGTCAGCAACTGGATAAAGTAAATGTTAAGACAAAGACTAATATGCAGACAAAGACAGTATAAGCAGTTTCAAAAACAATTTTCAATATTTAAAATCAGCAATGATCATTAAAGTAATATCTAGTGATCCTGCCATGAAGGTCCTTGTTCTGGTATTTCCCATTACATGCATCACTAGTTAAGACCCCAAACAATTGTGCTGACACAACTGATATGCAGTGAGTGAGTTAAATTAATACTAAAACTTTGTTTTGTTTTTCTCTAAAATAAGAAAAATGTCATATTTACCTGCTCTGTGCAATGGTTTTGCACAGAGCGGCCCCAATCCTCTTCTTTTCAGGTGGCCCGCAAGCGCTCCTTCCCCTCAAGCAGTGCCCCCAGAGAAAGTTGTTTGCCCTGGGGGCACCGCTGCATGTCTGCTCCTAATCCGCTGCTCTATGCCCCCCTGCTCTTTCTTCATGGGCTCCCACTGTTGTCTCAGCCAATGAGGAGGGAGAGTCCCCATCCAGCCAAGGCTATCATGCACATCGCTGGATCAGAGGGGGCTCAGGTAAGGGTTGGGGGGGTTGGGGGGCCGCTGCACACAAAAGGTTTTTTACCTTCATGCATAAAATGCATGAAGGTAAAAAAAACCTTTGTCCTTTAGAACCACTTTAAGCAAAGGATTTCCAGAAAATGGCTAGAGGAGATCAGTAGCACTGACATACAAAGAAGGATGAAAAAAGGTGAAACAGTATTTTATATAAAAAAAAAAAAACAAAATAAAAAAAAAGTCTATTGTTTACCAAGCTGCACAGCAGGACCTCAGCAAACTAAAAGTCTTGTTAAGGCTTACAACTACTTTAACTACAAGCATCATTTACAAAGACTGTGGAGTTGTATTGTAAATATTGTGCAAATTGGCTGTGCCTAGTGCAAGCAGTTTGCACATAATTTGTTCAAGAATAGTGTTAAAAAATACCAAAATTGTGCAAGAAATGTGTAATAATAGTTAAAAAATCCCCATAAGTCTGTGAGCTTCACCATTGTGTTATGCTACAAGACAGGAGATGTAGTATGCATATATGATGAGAAATACAGCACCCTTCCTGTACATAAATAATTAAAACCGTAAGTGTTTATGCTGCACTGACATGGATGCTGATATTATTTGCAGTAAGGTGATCACATGTAAATCTTGATTCCATAAAATTGTAGTAGATTGTCGTTAACCAAGCATAAAATTAGCAAAATAATGTGCCGCTAGATTGACCAATTGATTACATGAGTTTTACAGGGGCAAATAATGAGAATGTGAGAATGCAGACACAGAGGCAAAAGCTTAAAAAAGTGCTTTGGGGGATAATGTTATTCCTGTCAGTTTCCAAAGGAATTTACCTCCACAATCTCTTCAATTCATGTGCTAGCAAAGCCTATTAATCCAGTCTAGCACTAATTCCTTTATTCCTCTACATTTTAAATACTGAAGGAGAAAGCAGTTCTACCTTATAAAAGGAATACAGGCCTGCAGAAATGATGTCAGTGGAATTTATTAGACAACATGCTCTTGCTCACAGAACATCTGTCTGTAAACTAAACTGAGCTTTTCATAGGATTACCTCTATGCATAAGGGTTCCTTGTGGTTTTATTTATCAACAACTGAGCAACTTTCATCAAGTAAAAAAAAAAAAAAAAGCAAAATGTATTGCTATAAAAAATACAGCTTAAATATGTCATGATACGAGCTTATTCTGTAAAGCAAAACATATATCAATGGAATTAAATGTTGCAATGTGTTAGCAGCCAATGTAATCATTTTAGCTAAACTCTTCTACTACTGATGCCATAGGTGGGGAAGAGGTGCCATACTAGGATAAAGGACATTCTTGGAGTGGCTCAAACACTGATAATACCCTTCCCCACTAGGTGACCTTCTGTACTTGTGCAGGGCCATCCAATAGTTAAAGAGTAACTCCACATTTCTTGAAACAAAATCCATCCCCTTTTGTTAATCAATCTATATTGTAAGGATTTTAACACACTTTAAAAACGATTCTTATCTGTTTCTTCTCTGAAAAAATAGCTGTTTGTTTGACCATGTTTTGCACAGACTTATTGTGAATAAGAGGGACTGCTTCACTATAATGACCTGGCACCTCAGTGTTCCTATGAGAAAAGTTGCAAGTTTAACCCTTAGAAAATATCTCACCAAAAAGGAAATTTCTATTGCAGAGGATGCCTTAAATCTGACTTTGCACAGAATTCTTGGAAAATCAGCAAGCTCATCTTACAAACAAAAATTGACATGACATGAAATGACATCCAAGTTGCCATATTGCATTGAATTTCACTAAAAATTACAGCGCTGCAGATTGAAATGATAGATCATTTTTAATACCATTAAATCACAAAATTGCATATGCTTTATATATTTTATTTATTTGTTAGGTTTTTTTCACAGAAGTGGATTTACCCTTTAAGGCAGACAATCCAATGTGTTAAAGATTTTAAAAAAATTAAGTATGAATGGGAAAACAGTAAAGCTATCATGAAAACAGAACCACATCCATAGACGTGGGGGTCTCAGGGCAATCTTTGGACTCTGCCCCTCTTATTGGGCATGTTTCTTTTCTGATATTTATTTTTGACAACACAAGCAGGGTTCCAAACTCACGCTTCAGTATGTAGTACATATCACCAATTATTATGACACTTACATGAAAAAAATTAGAGTTGTGCAGATACAGGCAGTGTAGCATTGCTTTATCATTACCCAGTGCTTAGTCATGTTAGCACTTTTGTGGTGGCAATAGACAAGGATTCTCAGGCCCTCCTAGTGCATAATCTCTGATTATCCACCACTGAACAGAACTGGATAGATTTCTGTAATAAATGTTATAGGCCTACAATATATTAATTAAGAGAATTACCATTTCGAATTGCATTGCATATGCTGTACATATTAAGCAGAGAGATACTTTAGTTGACATTTAAATATTTTGCCTGATTTATGCTAGATAACTCATTTCAGCTCACAAGAGTTTCTGCTTTTCTATTAACAATTCATGGATTAAGTGCATTAAGCCTAAAAAGCAAAATTAATTAAAATACTGTATATTAAAATGAAAAATGCAAGGGTTTTAGGTTTCTTTAATACATCAGAGTTGCAATAATTCAGGTGGTACTGTTTTCTATATGCAGGATTTTTTACTGAAAAAGTAATTAAAACAGAGAGCAAATATATTAACCACTTGCAGACCGCCTCCTCGCATACTTTTACTGCGGCAAGTTGGCCCCGCTACGCAGATCGCCATCTATAACGGGGACCCACGCAGCCGCTGTTGTGGGCGGACGCGCGCCGATGGTGGCACACTGTCATGCCCACCGTACTCTGCTTGAGTGTGGCGGTGGGTTGGGCAGACTCAATGCCAGCCGACGACCCGCGATCACCTTCTAGAGAGGAAGAACCGGGAACTGCGATGTAAACACGATGGTTCCCTGTTCTGTCAGTGGGTATGACAGGGATCTACTGATCCCTGTCATCGGCACCAGTTAGATCTGTCATGCCCCTGCCAGCCCAGCCCCCACCCAGTTATAACACGCCTAGGGAACACAGTTAACCCCTTGATTGCCCCCTGCAGGTTAACCCCTTCCCTGCCACTGACATTTATACGGTAATTAGTGGCTATTTTTTAGATCTGATCGCTGTATAAATTTAATGGTCCCAAAAAAGTGTAAAAAATGTCCAATATGTCCGCCACAATAGCGCAGTCCCGGTAAAAATTGCAGATCACCACCATTACTAGTAAGAAAAAAAATTGTAAAAACGTTATAAATTAATTCTCGTGGTTTGTAAATGCGGCAAGTTTTGCGTAAACCAAACAATATACGCCGATTGCGATTTTTTTTGTACCACAAATATGTAGAAGAATATATATCGGCCAAAACTGATGAGTAGATTTGTTTTTTTATTTATTTTTTTTGGATATGTATTATATCAAAAAGTAAAACTATTGTTTTTTTTCAGAATTGTCACTCTTTGTTTGTTTATAGTGCAAAAAATAAAACCCCAGAGGTGATCAAATACCACCAAAAGAAAGCTCTATTTGTGGGAAAAAAGGACGTCAATTTAATTTGGTACAATGTTGCACGACCATGCAATTGTCAGTTAAAGCGACGTAGTGCCGAATCACAAAAAGTGCTCTGGTCAGGAAGGGGTTAAATCCTTCCGGGGCTGAAGTGGTTAATGGTAAATTACAAGAGGAAGAAAATCTTTGTCTGGCAAAATACAGATTAAACAGTTTTCCCAGTTTTCACTTCTCTTATTGTTCTTAAGTTTTCATGAGAAAAAGAAATAAATCAGTTTTTGCTAGAATTTTCAGTTTTCAGAAAATAATGTTTGTATACCCTTAGGAAAGTTGATTTTCTACAGTCCTGAATTGATCTTAATCTTTGTCATAATAAAGATGGTTTTATTTAACTAACAATGCATTTCACATTTCACATCCACATTATTATCTAACAAATGTTTTCATATATAATTGTACTTTCAGTAAATTTCGTCTTTTCACTGCACGTTATGAAAAATGTAATATCATAAGTTTGTTTTTCTAAAGACAACTACTGCTTTTAGCAATGTAGCTTATCCATGTGTTTGTATCCACCTTTGCTGTAATTAAAGGATAGGTCCACTATCTGGAACATGTTTGCAATATATTTAGGGTGTAACATACAACATGTCCCAGCACCAGCGGGCGGGGGTTCCTCTCTCCTGCACCCAGCAGCCACTATTACATTTAAATTTGTTGTGGCTGTGTGGGGCTCCACCTGCACAGTCACATCATTCATTCGCAGTGATCTGTGAATGAATAAACCACAACCCCAGTCTTCCACATTGGCAGATGGCTCATAGTTCTCAATGAACTACAAGTACATTGATCAGTGCACCCATAGTCCATTGACACTTACTCCAGCTTTCTAACTGAAAGCCTGTATAGAGGTAGGGACAGAAAGCTGGGGTAAGTGTCTGTAGGAGTCTAACATCCCTGATCTTTGGTGAAATGCTTTGCAGACACTTGTGTAAAAAAACGAATGTACCTATTTTACCTGCAAAATGTGCATTGTTTTAACAAAGATGAGCCTTTAAACTATCCATTATCACCACTAGATGATGCTGTTTGGAAATGTGAGATCTGTTCTTAAAGTGTGTGTAAGCCATTATATATACCCAGTGAAGTGACTGGGTAACACACGTAGATATAATTATTCCTCTTTAAAAAGTTGCACCCCCAGCCTTCTCTTTTCTACAGGCATTGAAAGTCCAGAATTTATACAGCTTGTCTAAGATTTCAGTAAGTAGGGGCGGGGAGCTAAAGTTACACTTAGTGATATGAGAGCTGGTTGGAGGGTAGAGACCACCCCCTCTGTTTCACACAATACACAGGAATAGAGAGAAGGCTTTCAATCACAGGCTTGCTCCCCTGTCACCTTTTTATTTCTTGGTGTCAGGGAAATCTGCAAGAAGTGACTCATGCAGATAGCAAAGGAATGAGGCAGCAGAGAGAAATCACACTTAGTGCTCTGGATTGAGACAAGTACACATTATAGAAGGATATGCTTTGTTCATATTTTGTGTCTGAGGTTTATAACCACTTTAAGCTAAAAAAGCAATCTGTCCCCCAATAACATATGTTTCAGTGCACAACAGAATCAACATAGAGGATGGAGGCAGCAGGTGGTCTTGCCAGAAAAAAACCTCTCCAAAAAATAACCTATAATGCTGACATTTTTTTTCTGGAGCTACTGGGGCAAATACACACTGAATTTATTATGAAAATGCAGACATTTTTTAAGTAATCAATGCTTTATATATAAAAATAATAAACTATCTTGCCTAATAACTAGGGAACCCTTCTTTGTTGATGATAACCTCACCTAAATCCCTCTGTAACTACTGAGTAGGCCTATTAGGTAAAGGTAAAGGTATTCAAACCTTTTTTCTTGTCTCTTAAAAAAGCCACTGGTAGGTAAAAAGCATAGGCACATGAAGGTGCCTGCACACATCTGTGCCAGCTATAATTGATTCTTACATGTCTGAATGTTAGGCCATGCTGAACAAACAAGGCTCCCGCACTTCTGAGGACTGTTGGAACTTGTCTGCCAGATTCAGATTAGCCCTTTACTGTAATGGGCTGTCTCTCTGGCCAATATGAATGTGTGAAAGAGAGGGAAAGCTTCATTACAACAAGGAAGTGTTTTCAGGTGCAGAACTACACTATATTACCAAAAGTATTAAGATGCCTGCCTTTACACACACATGAACTTTAATGGCATCTCAGTCTTAGTTCTTAGGGTTCAATATTGAATTGGTCCACCCTTTGCAGTTATAACAGCTTCAACTCTTCTGGGAAGGCTCTCCACAAGGTTTAGGAGCGTGTCTATGGGAATGTTTGACCATTCTTCCAGAAGCGTATTAGTGAGGTCAGGCACTGATGTGGACAAGAAGGCCTGGCTGTCTGTCTCCAATCAAATTCATGATGTTCTGTTAGGTTGAGGTCTGGACTCTGTGCAGGCCAGTCAAGTTTCTCCACCCCAAACTCGCTCATCCATGTCTTTATTGACCTTGCTTTGTGCACTGGTGCGCACTCATGTAGGAACAGGAAGGGCCCATCCCCGAACTGTTCCCACAAAGTTGGGAGCATTAATTTGTCCAAAATATATTGGTATGTTGATGCCTTAAGCGTTCCCTTCGCTGAAACTAAGGGGCCAAGCCCAACCCCTGAAAAACAATCCCGCATCATAATCCCCCCTCCACCAAATGATTTGGACCAGTACGACCTCAACCCAATGGAACACTTTCAGGATAAATTAGAGAGGAGACTGCAAGCCAGGCCTTCTCATCCACATCAGTGCCTGACCTCACAAATACGCTTCTGGAAGAATGGTCAAACATTCCAATAGACACACTCCTATACCTTGTGGACAGCTTTCCCAGAAGATTTGAAGCTGTTATAGCTGCAAGGTGTGGGCCAACTCAATATTGAACCCTGCCAACTAAGACTGGAATGCCATTAAAGTTCATGTGCATGTAAAGGCAGGTGTCCCAATACTTTTGGTATTATAGTGTATCTGTCATTCAGGAATGCAGGATATAATTAAAGCTGCCACAGGTAAGTGCAGCCATGCATAGTCATCTATACTTTATATCTGCTATCAGATTGTTTTTCGTTTTAATTGACAGAGTATTTTAAGTTTATGATTTTTTTATACAACTTGTTTGAACAGCTTCACATAACACTAGTGTACGCTAATGGGATTAAAAGATAACTCCATCGTTTACACCATGTTAACTGTTACACCCATATTTAGGGTGTAACATGGCAACATGGTGCCAAGCAAAAACCCTTCCCCCCCAAGAATGCCCCCCCAACCACACAACTGCATTATTCATTCATGAACTGCAAGTCCCATCTTCCACCATGGCAAACAGACCTGTAGTTAGGAATGGAACACATGTTTGGTAATAACCGCACTCATAGTTCATTGACACTTTCTTCAGCTCTCCAAGTGAAAGTCCATGCCTTGCTACAGTTAGAGCAGTGTTTCTCAACTCCAGTCCTCAAGGCGCCCCAGCAGGTCATGTTTTCAGGATTTTCCTGGCTGTGGTAATTACTAAGGCAGTGAAACTGATCAAATCCCCTATGCAAAATAACGGAGAACTTAAAAACATAACCTGTGTGGGCACCTTGAGGACTGGATTTGAGAAACACTGAGTTAGAGAGCTAAAGGGAGAATCTGCTGGAGCCTGGCATTGCACCCACGATTCATTGATCTTAAGTGCAATGCTTTGCAGGCTCCAATGAAAAAATAACAACATACACATTTTTTTCTGCACAAATATGTGCATGCATTATTTTTTAATGGTGGACTCACAGTTTTGATTTGACCATTATAATTTATGGAACTTCAGCTTGAGCAATTTTGTTGTCGATTTCACTTGGGACTGTGATGATTATTATTAAGATGATGATGATTATTAAGGATTTATTTTCAAGTAAAAAGCAAAAACATTTATTAAGCTTTTTTGAATTAAACTTGGGCTGATGTTATTTTTTCAAACTAATCAACTATTGTGTAATCAAGTAAAAGGGGCAAAAGAGTTGGGGATCATACATGTAGTTATTTTTGTGCATATGCAACATGTTCTAATGATCTCTTTTAATTACAAATTGAACTCTGTTTCCTCTACATTTAGTCTAGTACTGATGATTTTATAGCATTTGAAAAATAAATATATGGGGGTCTCCTTTGTGTAATATTGTGCTGAGCTTTACAACATGTTTTAGCAGATAAGGAGTGTTTGTATTTGTGCATACACATTTTCCATTATTACATGGCAAGTAAAAATACTACTCTTTACTTTGATCTCTCTACATTGATTTAATGTCTGAGTTAACAGGTATTAATGCTTTGCTTCATATGATGTGTAAGGATGAACCAAAGGTTAGTGTATCATAAACTGTTAGCTGCATGTGCCATGTAAAATCTGTGAAAATGTTCCTTTCATGTTGGATCATTACTGCAATCAGTGGAGCTTTAATGGTGTGTCTTTCATTATTATATCACTGCCCATGAGATAGTTTTTGTGCAAGTTTAGTTACTGTGAAATCTGTATTTCCATCAATCTATTTAACAGCCTACACTGCAAGAATCCTAATTTATGTGCCTTGCCATCAATATATCCATTTAAAACTAGATATTATCCCATGCAATTTATTTCAGTACTATTGATTGTGGAGAAGGCCATAACAATAGCCATAGTAGCCACTGCAGGTGTTATCAAGTACAGCAGCAACGTGAGGCAATCAAAACTGGCTGTGATTATTAACGAAAGAATAGGCATTTAGATAAAGTATACTTTCACATTTTAGGTTCCCACCAGTTTATTCATTTAATATTGTGCTTGTTTTAAAAATCCTACCTTTATCGATATGCAGGTCACAAACCTATGTGTAAATACCAATCAAGCAGACAAATATTTTCAAGAAAATATGAAACCTTTTCTAAGCTTGAGGGTTAAAGAGCTGATGTTTTTCTGTTCAATAGTGTTTTGTTTGTAAGATAGAAAAAAGCACAAGAACACTTGATGATCACTAATCAAGCAACTGCTGGAACATGAAAGTGGGTTTGAAGTCATTTCCAGTATAGAATGTCGGTCAATATATATCTGACAAAATCTAATAACTTTGGTATGTGCTGTTTGCAGTAATGGTGTATGTTTGTCAAATATACCCTCCACAGTCATGAAAAGTAAGATTGATTTTTCCTGGTTAAAAGAATCATGGCATTTTAAAATTAATATCCAAAATGTAGGTGTCAACAAAATAACATTGACATTGCAATTGAAAATGCAAAATCAGAGCTACAGCAATGTCACTGTTAAAACTGAATTATTACTATAGTAATGCACCAAGGGAAAAGTAGCCTGGCATGTTAATCATATGCCAATACAAATTCATGTGCATGAACACAGTTTGCTAATAATCACTTATAGCATGCCATCGCCTGAGCAAGTTCCAAGTGCTGGATTTGTATAGGTTACAATAAATATTGTTGTTCATGGGACTTAAATAAAATGAAAGCTATATAAAAGGGCCCCACCTCAGAACTCTCTCAGTGAATTGCAACTGATCCTTTAAGTGTTGAAAACACTAACAAAGTATACAATTATAAAGATAGGCACTGCTTTGGAGCTCTATGTCAATAAATGCAAGCTACACCTCCAAATAGTGTCCATAATGTTGTTTTCACTCATATGTCTGGTGAGTGCTTTATCTTAACACATGTGGTGGAGCACTTCATTTTGGATTGAAGAGTTTTTCACTGACACTTAAAGGCATGGTATTTGGGACTAACTTCACATTTATGGACATTATTTGAATAATTTATGTGGCATCATAATATAAGCGGAAAATATTCCACAGATTTATGGACACTATTTGGAGGTGTTTGGGCAATATTCATAATTTGTATGGTTCATTGTTATATTTGATTGTAATATACTTTGCACATACCTTTTCCACATATAATATAGCTTGTGTTTATTGAGACAGAGCTCTAAAGCAGAGCCTATCTTTAGTCTGGGTGTTCTAAAGCTCACATGCAAGATCTGTTTGGGCTGGGTTCACACTATCTGACATTTAAACGGTCCGACTTTGGTCCTACATTGCTGTGGGATTTACGGTCCTACATCGGGTCAAAGTCAGTCCAATTTTCTGTGAACATGGTTCCGACTTTGATCTCGACAATACCAGGCATTTTGTGCTCTCAGGATCTTGAAGGGGAACTCCATGCCAAATAAAAAAAAAGTCATGGGGTCCCCCTCTAAGAGCATACCAGGCCCTTCGGTCTGATATGGGTTTTAAGGGGAACCCCCACGCCGAAAAAATGGTGTAGGGTCCCCCAAAATCCATACCAGACCCTTATCAAACCACGCAGCCTGGCAGACCAGGAAAGGGGGTGGGGATGAGCGAGTTCCACCCTGATCCATACCAGGCCACATGCCCTCAACATGGGGAGTATGGGTGCTTTGGGGCAGGGGGGCTCTGGGCCCTCCACCCTTAAAGCACCTTGTCCCCATGTTGATGAGGACAAGGGCCTCTTCCCGTCAACCCTTTCCGGTGGTTGTTGGGGTCTGCGGGTGAGGGGCTTATCAGAATCTGGAATGGGGGCCCCCAGATCCTGGTCCCCCACCCTATGTGAATGAGTATGGGGTACATTGTACCCCTACCCATTCACCTGAAAAAAAGTGTCTTCTCCCTCTCTGGTGTCTTCTTTCTTCTGCTCTTTTGCAGGGTTTTCTTTCTTCTGAGGTGTCTTCTATCTTCTGCTCTTTTGCTGTGTCTTCTGTCTTCTGCTCTTTTGTTGCTGTCTTCTCCTTCTGCTCTTCTTCCCATGTTGACACAACGCAATCTCCTGGACTAATGGACTATCCGCGCTCTGCATTGACTTATATTGGCATGGGGTGGGGCCACCCGCTTGTGATTTCACAGCCCGTCAGAAGACTCCGGAGAGGGGGAAGACACCGGAGCTGATTTAATAAAATATTTGAAAAACCTGTGTAGTGTGTTTTTTTTACACTTTTTTTCCAGGTAAATAGGTAGGGGTACAATGTACCCCATACTCATTTACATAGGGTGGGGGACTGGGATCTGGGGGCCCCCCATATCACTGTTCTGCAAAATGTGTGTGTCACTTTAAATGAAACTGGGAATCAGTGCACATCTCTTCTGTACAATTATTTCAAGTCTGTGTGTCGCTTTAAATCAAACCGTCAATCATTGCACATCTGTTATTCACACTTCTTATTAAAGTATGTGTCACTTTAAATGAAACCGTCAATCATTGCACATCTGTTATTCACACTTCTTTTTAAAGTCTGTGTATCACTTTAAATGAAACCGTCAATCATTGCACATCTGTTATTCACACTTCTTTTTATAGTCTGTGTCACTTTTATTATTGCCGCTAATGATTGCACATCTGCTATTCACACACATCTGTTCTGCACCAGAACAGATGTTCTTCACACATTACATCTGTTCTGCACACATCTGAAAATAGTTTAGAACACTTTACCTAAAACCGGGGAGGAACCATACACCTGTTCTTCAAACATCTGGAATCTGTGTGTGAAAATACAGCATAGAGAAGAGCATGCATATGGTTTCGCTCTTCACACACAGTTTGCAGATGTTTTCAGAACAGTGATATCATATCAGTGATATAATATCACTGTTCTGAAAACATCTGCAAACTGTGTGTGAAGAGCGAAACCATATGCATGCTCTTCTCTATGCTGTATTTTCAAACACACTATCCAGATGTTTGAAGAGCATGTGTATGGTTCCGCACCCGGT
>BLSH010443510.1:48874-62025 GCA_018402905.1 Glandirana rugosa | reverse complement strand
AAATGTACTCCTCTCCTCGTTTATATTTCATCTTTCAACACGAGAAATTTTCATATTCAAATTAATTTTTATCCACATGAACACACGACGATACAACACGATAACTCACGATAATCTGAGGTTTCGAATGATTCGCCCAGCGAGTGTGGATATGTGTGAGAGATTTACTCATAGTTCCACGTTTTAGCATGAGTTTTCACCACGATATGAAAGTTTACGATATCGCTAAAAGTTTGAGTCGTCTAGTATAGTTTAGTATATATATCTCAACTCGCTTGGGCCTGACGTTTCAAGCCCAGGCATGGCTTGAAACCCCACAGGCCCTGGGCCTGGGCCTGAAAAGAACCCCGGACCCGAACCCGGACTTTTTTTGAAAAGTCCGGGTCCGGGTCCCGGACACCCCAAAGTTCGGTACGGACCCGAACTTTGCAGTCCGGGTTCGCTCAACTCTATATATATGATTTGATATGATCTGCTGAGTTTGAAAATCGCTATAGCATTTGAAAGTATAGCACCACTTTTGAGTACGATTTTGCACCTTGATACTCATTTAGAGAGTGTGTATAGGTGTGAGCGACCCGCTTAGTAAGCTTTGGAGTCTAATAGCACTCAATAGCACAACATAGCAGCACACAAGTACACCTATTTTTAATTAAACTTATACTTTTAAAGAGCACAACTTTCTACTTTATATTTGCTCCTCTCCTCATGTAAAGATTATTGCTTGCCCATGCAACCCCAAGAAATAGCATGCATGTTTACATAGACGACCACCTACCACACTCATTAGTTGATCTCTGGATGATCTGATCAGCAAATCCCCTTTTATTGGTTGCCTCTATGACATACTTAAAGTAGAACTATAGGATTTTTTTTTCATTTTGGATAGAGTAAGGAATGGTTACAACACCTGTAATGTTTATTTTTGCCATTTTTGTCCCATTGCAGAGATTCCTGAAGAGTCCCTTCACTTCCTGTCCCATAGCCAAAAAGGAAGTTAGATGAAATCCCTGCAAATTAAGGGAATCTCTTGGGGACCCCCAGGTCACCAGAACTACTGTATATATTGGAAGATTTCCCCTCTATTACTTTTCTGGGGGCAGCCCAAAATGTGGGATTTTCTTTTACATTTAATGATAATGGTAAACAGGACAAATAGAGAGGGTGAATCTCCCTAACGGGGGCATAGATATCAATAAAAACTGACAGGGCTTCTATTCCACCTCTAATCCACCCAAAACCCTCCAAAAGAGTTTTGCTATTAGTTGTACTTTAAATTGTTTGAAGACTGTAATAATGGGCACTTTGTAGTTGGATATCTGATAGGCATCTGTCAAAGTCTAATGCCATTATCAACCAGTCATTTAAAGTAGTTAGAAAAAGCACAGAAATGAACTGGCCATGTACTCATTAATCAATGCTACACCACTGTCATGCGATTGCTAATTATCTGCTGCTTACACCCAGTCACCTCCTTTCAGAATCATAAGAGAACCTTAAAATACACCTGAAAACCCGCAAGACAAATGCCATTAATCTTTTTTTCCAGTTTTGTTTAAACTCCAAATGTGTCAACAGTTTTTGAAGTTAACATGCAGTTCACTAACATCCACCAGTAGAATTTTAACATATCTAATAGCTCATTTGAATAATTATTGTTCTCAAGAGTGACTTCCTGCCTAAAACATTTGTAGGTATTAATATTTAACTCAGGGGATAACGCATCCTTAACTATCTTCATTACCCATAGCAATACCTTATCACCAAGTAACTAGGTTTTATAAGCAACAAAACATAATAAATAATCAGAATTTGTTCAGGGGGATCTGGAGAACATAGATAACAAGGAAAAAGTTATTGTGGCTTAACATTTCCATAAAACTTTACAAAAGCTAATGCAGACCTGCTGGAACAATCTACAAGACATGACATTTATTGAAGATGATAAGAATTGTTATTTAGAAGCTATTTGAAGTGTATTTTTTTACATCTAAATCATTTTAAAGATGCTATCAGCACTAGCGTCACTCTTAGGATTTAAAATAAACTCCTTTGAAGGAATCAAACAATAATCATTTCAAAACAATTGGAAAGCAAAGTGAAATATTTTAAAATATCAATTGAAAAGTGAATGTGGTTAACAAAAGAGTAGAGGTCTACTGATTAATAATTAACAGCATCTCCACAAGTGTTTAATCATTACCTTACTTCTAATATACACATTCTCTCTTTGAAACTTTTCCTAACTGTATACATATTTGTTGTGATAAAGCGCGTTTATCGTGTGAAACGCGTCACCTTTCCTGTGCCTGTGCCTTTGTAAGTTGTTTTTATGACCTCCTATTAATACATTTTCATTGCATTGAGTTTGGGTGTGCAGCCGTTCCTCCTTTTTCTCCATGAACTATGCTGCTGCAACGACAGGACGAGCACCCCACTCAATTCCTTCATTAAGCGCACCTGATATGACCTGAAGCAGCCCTTCCTTTGGATTATACATATTTATACTTATTCATCATGTGCTAATTTAACCACTTCAATACTGGACATTTTTGCCCCTGTTCCTGCTCAGGCCAATTTTTATCTTTCAGCACTGTCCTCACAATTGCACAGCCATGCACACACTGTACCCATATGACATTTTTATCATTTTTTTACACAAATATAGCTTTTTTTGGTGGTATTTATTCACCACTGTTTTTTTTTTTTTTTTTTGCTACATAAACAAAAAATGACTGAAAATTGTGAAAAAAAGTGTTTTTTTTTTATTTATCTTATGTAGTTTTGCAAATAAATAATCTTTCGTCATAAATTTAGGCCAAACAGTATTCTGCTACATTTCTTTGGTAAAAATAACCCAAACCAATGTTTATGATTTAGTCTGTAGAAAAGTTACAGAGCCCACAAACTATGGTATATGTATCTGACAATTGATCAATCCTGATGTACTGATGGCCCCAAAATGCTAGAACAGTACAAATATCTCCCAAATTACCCCTTTTTGGAAAGTAGACATTCCAATGTATTTAGTAATAGGCATGGTAACTTTTTGAAGTTGTGATTTTTTGTCACAATGTTTTGGAAATGAAGGAATTAAAACTGTCACCAGTGCAGTACGGCGTCATCATATACTGTAACTTGTGTGTCGATGATCAGGGTCATATTATTGTTTCAACTTTTTAAATTTTCTTTTCTTTTTTATTACTTTTTTTTACATGTTATTCTTTAACACACTGTGACCAGAGCAATACAATGTTACCATAGTAGTACATTGTACTACTCTGGGGAAGTGATCAGGTCTTTTTGTACACGTTATGATTGCTTATACCAGTGAATTTCACTGTTATAAGTGTTATAAGCTACCATTTTTACTGAATGAAATTGATTAATTCAGTGTGTATTATTGGGATTAGCTGTGATTGGCCACAGTTAATCACATGGTACAGATGGGTTGTGATTGGCCCAGTCTGTGCCATGTGACCACTTTGACTAATCACAGCTAGCAACACAATTGTAAACAATAAATAGCATAAAAGGAAGCCATCTATTATTTACAATTGCCATGTGATCTGCTATGATTGGTCACAGTGATCACATGGTACTAGAAGTGGCCCCAAATAGGGATCTGCCATTGGCTTTGTCTGGTGGACACAGCCAGTGACAGATTGTGCTGCAGCATGGCCCATGGGAAATGCGAGAGGTGCATTCTGGGAGGATGTCATGACGATATGATGTCCACCCATAACGGCCAAGGTCCCGCTTAGCTTACGTCTCATTCACATGGGCATTGAGGACCATATACCAATGAACAGGCCATTTTTTCAATCATCCCTAAACTCCAGGTGATGCATTCAGGCAGTCCATTGAAGTCTATTAGGACACAGTGGCCACATAGACATAGCTGTTCATTCTAATGTGACAGGCATGCGAGTGCAGGTGAGGTGCAGGTGAGGTGCAGGTAGTATGCATTCAGGCCCGCTCATCCTCATGCCTGTCACATGGACATATGGCTGTGTCTGTCCAGTGGCTGCATCCTAATAGATTTCTATAGGCAGCCTGCATAGCGCCTGGATGTTAGTGACACTAGAAAAAACATTCTATTCACAGTATATAGGTCTTAATGCCTGTGTTAACAAGGCCTAAAATACCCAAAACAGGTTATATTTTTCTAAAAAGAACGTCAACCATGTTAAAGAGTAACTCCACTTTTGTTGAGAAAAAAAAACATTTCCCTTTGTGTGATCTATGTACATGGAAGGGATTTTAACAAACTTACAGGGTTCTAATAAGGAAAGTGGCAGGGTCTTCATCCCTTTCCATTTGGGAGTATCTCACCAAAAAATAAATTTCTGATGCAGAAAATGTTGCCCAAAATCTGACTTGAAAATGGTATATCGAGGGGGGGGGGGGGATATGGAGTTCTGTACCATCTGTGTATTACAGCACTGCAGATTGAAAGGTAATTTTTAACAATTGTCTATTACAATATGACTTGTGTAGCAATTGTATTTGATATATTATTTTATTTTTTATTTGCTATGAATGAATGTAGAGTTATCCTTTAACCACTTTACGGCCACCCACTGCAGGGAGGGCACTCTGGGGTAGAGAGGGTTGATTTTTTTACATGTTTTTATTAGATGATTTTTATAGCAAAAAGTAAAAAATATTGTTTTTTTTTTTCAAAATTGACAGTCTTTTTTTGTTTATAGTGCAAAATATAAAAAGGTGGTGAGGTGATTGAATACCACCAAAAGAAAGCTCTATTTGGGTACAGTACACATAAAGGGGGGTACATCTTCTGGAGCTGAAGTGGTTAATATGTAATATTATTTAAATATCCCACTATTTTCTGTCATACCACCTGGAAAAGCTTGAGCAACTTCAGAAACAATTTTCATGTGTCTTTTTGTTATGTGTGATGTGTATATTTCTGTCTAAGCAAGCATTTTAGGAATTTTACATTTTTGAAAATAAAAACCCTATCTAAATGTAGACAACTCAAGGTTTCTGCTATTGCTTTCATTAGCCAGAAAAAAATCCTCATCTGTGTGTGCACACTGCTCTAGGTCACTTGCATCCCTCTCCAACCTACCTTCTCACAATGAGCTCATTAAAGTGTATTTCTACTTTTGCAGCCACATTGGAATAAACCCTATTTATATTTGTTACATGTTCCTATTCACATATCATAACTTTAACTTTTTAAAAACTGCAGATTACCAGTGACACTTCACCCTAGAGAGGGCTTTGAATCGATGATGATACCACTAGATTGCCAGGCCCCTTTAGCCTTTCACTGGCTGTTTGCTATATAACAAGACAACTCATCGAGACAAACCTCTCATTTTCCATAACTCAGTTTCATCTGCTGGTTATTCATTGCTGTAAAATATCCATGTTTACTGTCAACTCCTGTTCTACATCTTAGTGTCTTATTGATATAAAACAGAGTGACATGTGTTTACACTCTCTTACATGTCTTTAATGAAAACAATAAAAACTATAAAAGCATAAATACTGCTCCCTTATGAATGCTCCTTTCTGAAAAATATTGGCCTGAAAACTTTTATTTAGCCCTCTCTTTCTCTATAATGTTTATTAGAGATGGCCGGAACACCCCCCTATTCAGTACGCTCCTGAACAGAGAAAACATTCTGATATAAACGGTCAAATCCTATTAAAGTCCATGGGATCCAAATTTGAAAAATCAGAGGTCCCCATGTTGAAGTTTTATATGTATAGAACCTAATGCAGCAAAACTGACATTTCTAAAGAAAAAAAATCAATGAAATTACTTTTTTTTTTACATTTTTCTATTGCCGGCAATGGTATTGTATTGCCAGCAATAGAAACATGTTTTTAAAAATGTCATGGGGGTCCCCCCAAATCCATACCAGGCCGATTGGCTGCTCAGGTCAAACTTTTGCTTGGCCCGAACTGTTCGCCCAACTCCAATGTTTATAAGGAGCTGGGGAGATGTGTTTCCCATATTCCTATAAAACCTGTCTGTACTGTGTTGTCAGATTTCATTATCAATTGTAAACCAGATGTGCAGGACTTTCTGTACAAACAAGGGGTTCTTTATCTTCTCAGATGGTGAAGCTGCCCATTCCTCTTGACAAAAAGCCTAGTTGTGGCTGAAATTTTGAGTTGGTCTACCTGACCATGGTTTGGTTTCAACAGAACCCCTCATTTTCTACTTCTTGATTAGAGTTTGAACACTGCTGATTGGCATTCTCAATCCCTTGGATATATTTTTATATCCCTTTCCCATTTTATACAGTTCAACTACCTTTTTCCGCATATCCTTTGACAATTCTTTTGCTTTCCCCATGACTCAGAATCCAGAAATGCAAGTGCAGCACTGGATGAAAGATGCAAGGGTATGTCAGGAGTCCAGAAACTCGTTGACCTTTTATACACACACTAATTACAAGCAAACAGATCACAAGTGAAGATGGCTACCTTTAATAGCCATTCAAACCCCTTTGTGTCAACTTGTGTGCATATTATCAGGCCAAAATCACCAGGGTATGTAAACTTTTGATCAGGGTCATTTGGGTAGTTTCTGTTGTCATTATGATTTAAGAAGAGTAATCACGGTTGATTGATAATAAGTGGCTTCAGCCAAACACTAACCATGAGTGAAAGAAAAGTTTTTGTGTTTTCATTCATATTCTCTGAAAAATGGCCAAGAAATCATAAATTCTGCCAGGGTATGTAAACTTATGAGCACAACTGTATATCTGAAAATCAATCAATCCTGATTTACTGGCCTCCCATTTATTGAGACCTGAAAATGCCAGAACAGTACAAATACCCCCCAAATGACCCCTTTTTGGAAAGTAGACATTCCATTGTATTTAGTAAGAGGTATGGGGAGTTTTCTGAAGTTGTAACTTAAGCCGCTTTGGCCCACCGCATCTCTAATCTTGGAAAAGAGCCTATGATGTAGGCATTTACCATGTGATTGGCTGTGTCCAATACAGGCTGATAAAATCATTACCAGGAAGTACTGGTTATCGCCTTTCCACTAATAGTGTTTGACTGTGCTTTATCAGGGATGTCAATCAGTGCCCATCAGCAATGCCTGTCAGTGCCTCCTCATCAGTGCTGCTTAGCAGTGCCATCTATCAGTGCCCATCAGTGCCACCCATCAGTGCCCATCATTGTCTATCAGCGCCACCTATCAGTGCCCATCAGTACCGCAGCATCAGAGCACATCAGTGCTGCCCGTCAGTGCTCATCTGTGCCACCTATTAGTGCCCATGAGTGCCACCTATCAGTGCCCATCAGTGCTGCATATCAGTGCCTCCTATTAGTGCCCATCAGTGCTGCATATTAGTGCCTCCTCATCAGTGTCCATCAGTGCCACCTCATCAGTGCACATTAGTGCAGCCTCATCAGTGCCCGTCAATGAAGGAGAAAACTTACTTATTTACAAAATTTTATAACAAAAACAAATAAAGGCTTTTTTTTCAAAATGTTCAGTGTTTTTTAACTTGTATCACAAAAAATAAAAAACCCAGTGGGGATCAAATACCACCAAAAGAAAGCTATATTTGTGTGAACAAAATGATCAAACATTTCATATGGGTGCAGTGTAGCATGATGGTGCAATTATCATTCAAAGTGTGCTGAAAGCTGAAAAGTGGCCTGGGCAGTAAGGGGGTAAAAGTGCCTAGTATTGAAGTGATTAAAAACATATATATCATTTTTTTCAATTTTTTAAATATTTTTTTTGTTTTTTTTACTTTTTTTTACATACAGTGACAAGATCAATACAGTGGTGCCATAGTAATGGTGATATAACTGTGCATTTTACAGTTATAAGCAACCATGTAAGATCACTGTACCAGCCCGTTGCCGGTACCATATGACCGCTGTGGCCAATCACAGCAGATCAGATGACAGTTGTACACAATGAAAGGCTTTGTTGAATGAAAACTACGCATTCAGTGTTTACTATTGTGATTAGCTGTGATTGGTCACAGCTAATCACATGGTACAAAAGAAGAAAGGACAAGTGTAGTATCTTTACCCACTTCAGCCCTGGAAGGATTTACCCCACCAACGACCAGGTCATTTTTTGCTATATGGCACTGTGTCGCTTTAAATGACAATTGCGCGGTCGTGTGACGATATACTCAAACAAAATTGACGTCCTTTTTTCCACAAATAGAGCTTTCTTTTGATGGTATTTTATCACCTGTGCGGTTTTTATTTTTTGCGCTATAAACAAAAAAAAACGTCAATTTTTTAAAGAAAACTATATTTTTTATTTTCTGCTATAAAACATAGCCAATAAAAAAAATAAAAACATCTAATTTCTTCAACAATTTAGGGCAATTTGTATTCTGCTTCATATTTTTGGTAAACAAAAACCCCATTAACCGTATATTAATTGGTTTGCGCAAAAGTTATAGTGTCTACAAAATAAGGTATAGATTTATGGTATTTTTATTATTTATCTTTTTTTTACTAGTAATGGCGGTGATCTGCATTTTTTAGTGGGACTGCAACATTGTGGAGGACAGGTCAGACAACTAACTGACATTTTTGACACTTTTTTTAGGAACCAGGGACATTATTACAGTGATCAGTGCTAAAAATATGCACTGACATTGTACTAATAGCACTGGCAAGGAAGGGGTTAACATCAGGGATGATCAAGGAGTTAAATGTGTTCCCTGGGTGTGTTTACTAACTGTATGGGGGATGGGCTGCTTGGGACAACACACAAATCCATCTTCCTGCATGGCAGAAAGACAGGATCTGTGTGTCATTCCCTGACAGAATGGAGATCTGCCTTGTTTACTTTGGCAGATCCCCATTCTGTCTATGTGGAGGGGGGGGCGATTGCAGGCGGACCCGCTGATTGGCTCCCCCACTGGCCAATTGGTGGCACGCGCCACAGAGAGTAGTGTACGAGCCTGACGTACAGTGATTTGCACAGCCAAGCCACCCTGCTGCAGAATAACTGCAGCAGCTGGTTGGCAGGCGGTTAATACATAGGAAAAATAAGCTTTCATTGGCCCTGTACCATGTGATGACTGCAACCAATCACAAAGCTCATCACAATATTACACAGTGAAAGGCAAGTAACAAAGCCTTTTGTTGTGTACAACTGTCATGTGATCCGGTGGACATAGTAGGTGACAGATCGTTTTAGAGCATGGCCAGTGGTACGCATGCAAGGCATGATCCCGGGAGGATGTAATTTGATGTCCTTCCAAAACAACAGTACTCCTGCTTAGCCTTCATTTGACAATAGGCTGGACAGGAAGGAGTTAACTGCAAATGTGTAAATACTGTGGTGATGAGACACTTATTTTATATTTATGTTGATAGATTGTCTCTAATTGTAATGTTTAAGAGTGATATCATTAGAAGCAACTTCTAGACGCAAACAAAGGTGTTATACAATTTTTTGTTTTCTGTGCATTGAAAGTAAAGTTTATAATGGTATAATAAAATAGAACAAATCTAAAGAAATACATACCACTACAGGCAGTCCCCGGGTTACAAACAAGATAGGGACTGCAGATTTGTTCTTAAGTTGAATTTGTTTGTAAGTCGGAACAGATACAATTTTTAGGTGTAGCTTCAGCCAAAAAAAATATTTTTAAGCTTTTTGGATAGCATTGGGAAGGGGTAACACCCCTGTAATGTTTGTTTTGCTGTCTATGTTTCTGTTCAGAAGATTTCACCTTACTTCCTGTCCCAATGATAATTGGATTTTGAAAATTTTGGGTTGTTGTGGAAACAAGGATTGGTGATAAAGCTTCAGTAGAGACATCGTTTTCCCATAATAGCTCTTAAAAGAGTGAATTTCCCTTCCTAGGGGGAGATTTCCTCTCACTTCCTGTAGTCTCCCTCTGTTTGTAAGTAGGAGTCGTTTGTAAGTCGAATGTTTGTAACTAGGGGACCGCCTGTATAATGTAATCCCAAGGGATAAATGATAAAGAGAAACCAATTTAGTCACACAACAAAGTGTTATAAAGTCTAATTTATGATCTACTGAAGATGCACTAATGCATAGGTAAATGTTTTATACCGTATCTGCAACCAACAAATTTCCATTCATCTTAGAAAACAGTCTCACAATACAGTGTTAATTCTAATGTATGATGCATAGTAATTTGCTCTTTACAGTATCTGTAAAAAAAAGATTTTAGTTCATCTAAGAACACTAGAATATGAACAGCAAAACTAAGACATGTTTTAACTTTAAAATACAATATTTTATGCTTATATATAACATAAAATATATCAAGCTTATATGTAACATACAATATAATAATCTGTCTTATGTAGTAACAGGCAGAAACAAATACACACCCACACAACATACACACAGTGGGTCTTAGTTATAAAAACTGCTGTCAGACAAGCAGCGTTTGTATTCAAATGCCATTTGGAGAGTGAAAGTATGATTCCTACAGTCTCATATACAAAGCTAGCTATAGATGGGCAGCTATCAAAAATTCAAGGTTGGTTTTGAAGAACTATGCCCTAAGCCCTACAGTGATTTCATGTGCTCCTATGGTGGGGGGGGGGGGGCATGGAACAAGGGGTGGTCTGAATATCTCTCCTTATTTTTCAGCATCACAGCCATGCTGTCATGTAAAAAATGCAAAGTACTGATCACCTAGCATAATGATGTTACTAAAAAAGATATCACTTAGTGGGGAACTGATATCTGTTGGAATTGTTGGACAGAGATTTAATACCTTAGTGATCCAGGATACAGTGCAGGTACAACAACGTGGTTGTTCCAAGAAAAAAAAACAATATTTGAAAGTGAGTACACCCCTAAGTAAAAATGTCCAAATTGAGTCCAAAGTGTCAATATTTTGTGTGGACACCATTATTTTCCAGCACTGCCTTAACCCTCTTGCGCATGGAGTTCACCAAAGCTTTACAGGTTGCCACTGGGGTCCCCTTCCACTCCTCCATGATGACATCACAGAGCTGGTGGACGTTAGATCTTGCGCTCCTCCACCTTCCGTTTAAGGATGCCCCACAGATGTTCAACAGGGTTTAGGTTTGGAGACATGCTTGGCCAGTCTATCACCTTTACCCTCAGCATCTTTAGCAAGACAGTGGTCGTCTTGGAGGTGTGTTTGGGGTCATTATCATGTTGGAACACTGCCCTGTAGCCCAGTCTCCGAATGGAGGGGATCATGCTCTGCTTCAGTATGTCACAGTACATGTTGGCATTCATGGTTCCCTAAATGAACTGTAGCTCCCCAGTGCCAGTAGCACTCATGCAGCCCCAGACCATGACACTCCCACCACCATGCTTGACTGTAGGCAAGACACACTTGTCTTTGTACTCCTCACCTAGTTGCCGCCACACATGCTTGACACCATCTGAACCAAATAAGTTTATCTTGGTCTCATCAGACCACAGGACATGGTTCCAGTAATCCAGTAGTCTGCTTGTCTTCAGTGAACTATTTGCGGGCTTTCTTGTGCATCATCTTTAGAAGAGGCTTCCTTCTGGGACCGCAGCCATGCAGACCAATTTGATGCAGTGTCTGGCGTATGATCTGAGCACTGACAGGCTGACCCCCCACCCCTTCAACCTCTGCAGCAATGCTGGCAGCACTCATACGTCTATTTCCCAAAGACAACCTCTGGAAATGATAATGAGCACGGGCATTCAACTTCTTTGGGCGACCATGGTCAGGCCTGTTCTGAGTGGAGCCTGTCCTGTTAAACCGCTGTATGGTCTTGGCCACCATGCTGCAGCTCAGTTTCAGGGTCTTGGCAATCTTCTTATAGCCTAGGCCATCTTTATGTAGAGCAACATTTTTTTTTCAGATCCTCAGAGAGTTCTTTGCCATGAGGTGCCATGTTGAACTTTCAGTGACCAGTATGAGAGAGTGAGAGCAATAACACCAAATTTAACACACCTGCTCCACATTCACACCTGAGACCTTGTAACACTAATGAGTCACATGACACCAGGGAGGAAAAATGGCTAATTGGGCCAAATTTGGACATTTTCAGTTAGGGATGTACTCACTTTTGTTGCCAGCAGTTTAGACATTAATGGCTGTGTGTTGAGTTATTTTAAGGATACAGATAGTTTACACTGTTATACAAGCTGTACATTCCCTACTTTACATTGTAGCAAAGTGTCATTTCTTCAGTTTTGCTTAAGTGTCTCCTTTTCTTCAATTTATAATGGACACTATGAGGAATCATGGATACTTGTATAGTTTTTTTGACGATTTTCTCTTTATTGTAGTTACAAACAAAAACAAATTGGTGTAAAAATGGCTCCTGAAGAAGCCGAACATAAAAGGCGAAACATGTAGAGCATACACCTGAAATGCTATGTGATGTACTAGTGAAATGTCCTCTTTTCCCCTTTTTTTTTAAATTGTTCTGTGTCTTTTTTCATGTTTTGTACAAAATAAAATTATGTTTTAACTAAAAAAACTGGTTGTTATATGGCACCTTAAAATCCCAATATTCTTTACTTTCTTACTAACTTATACTAAGTTCAGGGAGATGGTGCCCAGATATTAACCACATCAGTACCGGGCACGAAAACCCCCTTCCTGTCCAGGCCATTTTTCAGCTTTCAGCGCTATCACACTTTGAATGACAATTACTCAGTCATGCAACACGGTACCCATATGAAATTTGCGTCCTTTTTTTCACACAAATAGAGCTTTCTTTTGGTGGCATTTAATCACTAGGAGGGGGTTTATTTTTTGTGCTATAAATAAAAAAAGATTGACTTTTTTTGAAAAAATGCCTTTTTCTTTGTTTCGGTCATAAAATTTTGCAAATTAGTAATTTTTCTTTGTAAATTTTGGCCAAAATTTATACTGCTACCTATCTTTGGTAAAAATAACCCAAATAAGTGTATATTATTTGGTCCTTGTGAAATTTATAGAGTCTACAAGCTATGGTGCCAATCATTGAAAATTGATCAGATCTGATCACACCTGATATACTGACAGCCTATCTCATTTCTTGAGACCCTAACAAGCCAGGAAAGTAAAATTACCCCCTAAATGACCCCTTTTTGGAAAGTAGACATTCCGAGGTATTTAGTAAGAGGCATGGTGAATTTTTTGAAGCTGTAATTTTTTCCCACAATTCTTTGCAAAATGAAGATTTTTTTT
>BLSH010443510.1:0-36103 GCA_018402905.1 Glandirana rugosa | reverse complement strand
TTATTGCCTATACATAGCATATTTCTTCCATCTGACATTTTGTGTCTTTGATGGTGTTTTAACGACTGACAGTCGTTTCGTTTTCTTCAGTCGATATTAACTTTACATAACAAGAAACAGTAACGAGATAAGGTTTCTATTGTACTTCGGACGACTTTACGATGAATATGTGTCGTTCCCCCGAAATAGTAAGACAAGTACCGTGGAAAATACTTTGATCCCTTAGTAACTACTAACCTACTACTAATCTCAACTCGCTTGTGGACCTTCAAGCCCAAGACGACCAGGCAGGCTTGAAGCCCTGTTTCAGGCGTGCGATCGTTCGGGTTCCGTCCGGACCCGGACCCGGACTTTGTCCCGAAGTTCGGACGGACCAGCAGAACCCGAACTTCCAGGTGTTCGCTCAACTCTAATCATCATCCAATCATCAATGATTCCCTAGTTTCATAAAAGGTGCCATGAACAGAATGATAAAGCCCCCTTGCTGTGTATAAGTAGCATTTCAGCAGGCTTCATGTTATCTTTGGAATAGAGCAATGACAAAGAACAATACATTTCAATTATAGCTGACTTCTTTTGCTTTGCTGACAGTCAGCAATTTTGTGGTAGTTTCTGTGTTTTACAGTCTACCTTCTTTATACGATACATATCCGTTATTTTAACAAGAATGCAAAAAAAAAAAAAAAAGCCTTTGTGACATTCAGTAGCTCTGTCCTAATTTGCACCTTTCCTAGACCTACTGAGAAAATATCCATTCAACTGCTGTATGGCAGTATGTGGCACAAAGCACATTACCATTTGACCAAGCTACGGGTAGCACATGTATTTTAACAGGAAAGGTCATACAGTTTATCAGATACAGTTCCATTAAAGCTGAGTTGTATTACTTTCAAAGTAATTAGCTTTCTCTTTCCCTTCTTATCTCTGCCTATGTGAATTATCAACCCGACTACTATCCTGTCACACAGACACTTGTAATATGGCATCTTGAAGCTTCTGTGTTAATAACACACAGTTTGTTTAATCTCTCTTGCTAGGGTCATAAAAGTCGTGGGACCCCGCTGTTTTTTCTGTAAATCTAGACGCAGTGGAAAGCAGAGAGCACCACAACAGAGGAGAGAATGCCTAATATATATATATGATTGAAGAAGATATAAAAAAGTGCTTGATCTTCCAAGGTTAGATGTTGCAATTATTGTACCACAAAAGCAGATACACTGAGCCCACACAATGTGATATCATTGTGTTATATACCAAAATTCTGTGAGTCTCTAAAAATACATGAACTTTAAGGGACATATTTATAATGTAGTGAGTATAATTTCTATTAAACATGCATATGCTATAAACTATAGTGATTGACTCACCTGCAGTGAATGTTTGGTAAGTGTTACATTCACCACTTTATGAATATTCCCCTAAGTGTTGCTTATTATTCAATTATGTTCAATTATGTTCATACTTATGGTAAAAATGAGTCCTTATTTGTTTTTTTAAAGCTTAAAGGATAGCTAAAGGCAAAACTTTCTTTTAGTTTTGGATAGCGTGGAGAGGGATTAGAACACCTGTCAGTTTTTATCATTGTCTGTGCCCCCGTTGAGGAGATTTGCCCTCTCTATTTGTCCTGTTTCTCATTATCATTGAAAGTCAAAGTAAAAGAAAATCCAAAATTTTGAGTTGTCCCCAGAAAAGTAATGGGTCTTCCAATGGGGACACTGGTTATGGTGACCTGGGTCCTGAAGGAATCCCCTCAATTAGCCAGGATTTCTTCTTACTTGTTTGGCTATGGGACAGGAAGTGGAGGGAAATCTCCACAATGGGGCACAGTTGGTGAAAAATACATTTGACAGGGGTTATAACCCAACTTTACCATCTTTACCATCCAAAATTAAAAAAAAAAAGTTTTGCCTATAGTTCTACTTTAAGTTTAATAAAACATTTTTCTTTAATCTGCAACATTGCTTACAGTCAATAATATATGCAGAGACCTATCAAATGCACTCATCAAGAGTGTTGACTATGTCCACCATTTCCACCCCCTCCATTCATAGAAGCTGTTTATAGCTTTTATGAATGAAACATAATCTAAGAAGGATGGATGGCTGGAGGAATAAAAGGGCCAACTCCTCCATTCATAAATAATTTTTAATTCATAGAAACTTGAGCAGAGTCCACACTCTAGATGAGTGCATTTGGCAGGCCCCTCAGCTCTATTAATTCCAACAGCAATGGAAGATTATGGCAACAGGGGTAGGGAAGGGATCAGAGGATGGAGTATTTCAAATAAATCTGCAACCAGCAGCACAAGGGACAGATCACATGTAAACTGACGTCTCTGCAAGTGAAACCTGCCAGTGAAAGTGAAATCTTCCCATCAGTTTTCATGCACGTATGGTGTAAACAAGCCCTTACTGTAAGTATTGTACCTTGTGCTGATTTTTTTTAAAAGCTTCTTTGATTAAACTTAGGCTTTAACTGTGTATGAAAGCTTTGGATATGCAGAGACCCTTACAAAAGCTGTGAACTTATGACATAAGTAGAGCCAGTCATGTAAAAATGTAACATGTTTTGCTATGTCTAAGAGCCACAAACTGTCCAGGGCAACCTTTCTCAAATAGGATTCCTCCAGAACTCAAGGTTCCTTGAGCAGTGAACCGTGCCCAACAGTATCTGTGTAAAGCCATCTCAAACACCACTCTGCAGAGCCAACAGTGTGGGTCCAATTGAACTCCTCCTTTCCTTTGACACCACCATTGACAGCAGTATAAATTATAGATGCTAATATCAACAGCATAACTGAGATCCCTTTTAATGAGTAAAGTAGGTGTTTAGACCCAGAAACTCAAGAACATAAATCTCACACATCGAGTATACCTTTCCAGCATCTACCAAAAAGTGACATGTTAGTTTTGTATGGACTGAATTTGCCAAACATAATACCCAGTATTAGTAAATGTATGCTTAAAGCAGATTTTATTTAAAGCTAAACTCTAGGCTAAACAAATACTTTCTAAATACAAGAGGCATGTTTCTTAAAAAAAATGTTGTTTTATTGTGTATTCTTTGTGTAGTTCATCCTGATCTGTGTAGCAATCCTGCACTAAATAGCATGCACATTTGCCTCTGTGTAGGAGTCTACTATAATAAAGACACATCTTAAATCTGCCCCCTTGTTGTTTTCTGCAGCAACCTGTAGTTGGTAGACCTGTTGTGTCCCTCCCAGTGCTTTACTCTCTGCACAGGTCATGTGCAGTAAAGTGATGACTTCAATGCTACATTTACATGCTTTCAGCCAACAGCTGGATGGGGCTGGGCATAAATTATTGTGCATTAAGCTTACATACATGACAGCTTTCCAACACTAGCACTGCCAGCTCTAAGGACTAATGTACCTCTTAATTACTTCTAGTTTCCTAATCTGAGAACTGGTGGTAATTCTTGAAAAATCTGCCAAATCTCTGCCATAGCAGCAGGTGCATAAAGTGACAATAGTGATAACTGCCTGAATTTGCCGATCTCATAGGTATTATCACAGACAATGACACAAATGCTGGCCTGAATTAGGTGCAGGTACTACAAGAAATTGTCATTAATCGGTAACTCCACTTTCATGGGGAAATAATTAGCAAATAAAAAATAAAACTATGGCTCATCCGCCTGCTTTTACCACCCCCAGCCAAATGTGTGAAAGAGCCCTAAGGAGTCTATTCATCAATGATTTCATCTAAGTTTTAAACCACTTTTACCTAACATTCATACATTATTCAAATTAACATGTTTAGCTTGTCCCCTAGCTCTGTACTATCAGGAAATATATTGGGGACAGTGGAGAAAGGGAGGATCAGAGGAGACAGGATCAAACAGCATTTTTAAAAAATGCAAAGGATTAACCCCTTAGGTTCCACAGTGAGTATAACAAGCATGGTTTACTGCATATACAGACTGATTTTACTGCTGTGGGTTTAGTAACGCTTTAAGTGCACTTTCAGATGCATTCATTACTCCTGTAGCTTTATGAATAAGGGTTAAAGACTACCATGGAATTACTTTATCAGGTGCATTTCAGGTATACAAAGTGCAAATAACTTTTCCAGACACATACATCACTAGAAAAAGCTATATATTACCAGAGACGTACATTAGTAGTGACATACATTACTTATATGACAAACATGTGTAAGTGTATTAGATCAACTTATTTACAATGTCATTGTAAAAAAAACAGAACTATTGTGAATGAAGTCAGAGTCTCGGACTATCAATGAATTGCAATGAAATAAATAAAACTATGAATGAATACCAAGATTTTGCCTAAGGTAATCAAGGCCTTAAACCTTTGAAATGAAAATGTACAGATTTTACATTTCCTTTTATCTTTCTTTTCTGGATTTTGCATGAGAAAAACAATAATGTTTTATGATTGAAAAGTCCCGTAATGCAGAAATACTGCAGCACCACAGTGGTAAACAAATTAGTAGTCATTACCACATAGCTTGATCTAACCAAGGCATGGACAGAATAACAATAAGAAGATAGGGAATTAGCTCTAGTGCATATGCATTATCATACCCAGCTGTCCAGTATACACATTCAGCAATAGCATGTTACACTTTACACCAAATCAATACAAATCATATCACAATGGGACTATTATTTCATAGTCTCTGTCATACTGCTTTTCTGTTTTCTGCATGATAGCAGCTTGTGAAGCATAGGTGGGTGTCTGAGTTGTGCAAATACTTATGAATGATGTATGAAAGTGCTAAGATTACTGCATAATTTATAAAATGTGTTTATGAAAACATAGTTTTTTGACTGAATACATAACATTTTCTATACAATCACAGGAGGTGCTCTTATACAAAGCACATTGAAATGATGGGGTAGGGGTGTGGAGCATCAAAGCCATATTGGTTTGTGTAGGTGTGTAGATGTAAAATTACACTGATTTGAAATAGAGATGAAAAATGGCCCATTAAATAATGACTTAAACTCTGTGTACATACAGGTGGGGAAAATAAACGTAGATTAACGGTATAATGATTTTCCACCACACAGTTTGCTAATCATCATACCAGATGTTCCCATACTTTATAATTATAATATTGCATGGCTGGGGTTAGGTAATGTGCTGTTATGCTAGATAGGATCAGAAGGTATCTATACACCAGAGCCTCTGATCATTTATGTAGGGGCAATCAGAAATTTAAGGCCCCTTTCAGACGGAGCGAAATCCATCAAGCGAATCCCTCTGCTGATCACCACTGTGCAGGCAGATGACAGGTCTGTGTCCTCTCTGATATATTTGGTAGAATGGACATGGCCACAGCCCCTCTGTTGTCTATGGGGCGGTCAGATGGAAATGGACTGCCTTTCTGTTACCATTCAACTTTCATATGATCTGCCAGATGGATGGTAAATGTATCGCCGTCCGTCTGTCTTTGGCAGACCCGATAGGATGCTGGCGAGTGTCAGCGGATACCCACCACTCCATAGAGAACAATGGGTGGTCCAATCCAGTCTGAAAAACAGACAGACAGACTTGATCGGTCTGCTGGTGAGAAAGGGGCCTTAAAGACAATTGGGGGAATTCAATAAAGTTCTAATGACACTTTTTTCTGTTATGATCATTTAACTGCTTCCCATCTGGCCATAGGACATAAACAGCTGGACAGGAGTCGGTGGACATATCCATACACCTTCCTGCATTGCTTGCTCATGCACACTCCCTAGAGAATTCAGAGGGGGGATCTGTGACCTATTGTGTACCCTGGACACAAGCAAGCACTGATCATTGTACCAGGCCACAGTGAGCAGCCCATGTAATAGTTGTAATCAATCACAGCAAGCACACAAACAGTAGTAAACAATGTTGTCATTGTTTATTACTGTGTGAGCTCTGTGATTGACCACAGCAATCACATGGTACTAGGGCCAATCACATCAGCCCTGCACCAGGTGATAGCTGTGACTAGTCACAAAATCACTGTTATAATTTTTTTCTACATATTCTAACCATTCAGTGTCCCTAATCCCTGCTGCACCAGTCTTCATGTCCCCCGATCACTGTCACACCAGTCATATTGTCCCTAATCACCGCCACACCACTTAGAGTGTTCCTGATCACCACCATACCAGTTAATCATGACACAGCAGTTACAGTGTCTCTGATCACTGTCACACCAGTCATATTGTCCCTAAGTACCGCCACACCAGTTAGAGTGTTCCTGATCACCATCACACCAGTTAATGTCCCTGATCATGGCCACACCATTCCCACTGCCCCTGATCTCTGCAACACCCACCTCAGTGTCCCTTATCACCTCCACATCAGTCATATTGTTCCTGATCATGACATACCAGTCCCAGTGTCGCTGATCACCGCCACACTGGTCCCAGTGTCCATGATCACCACCACACCAGTCATATTGTTCCCAAATCACTGCCACACCAGTTACAGTACCCCTGATCATTATTAGATGCATAATGTATGCCCCTAGATAGCCTAAAGGTGCTCCTTGTATTTTGGACCTCTCTATGTGGGTAAGCTGTGAAAAAGTCTCATGCTTGTGGTATCCCCATATTCAGGAGTAGAAGAATGTATTTTGGGGTGAAATTCTAATTATATCTATGCTGTGTGTTAGAAATATCTTAATATTTGACAATATATTAATGACTTTGAAATACATTTTTATTTTCTTTCCTGCGTTTTCCAAAAATGTGCAGTAAAAAATTACATTTACAAATGACTCACTATGCCTTTCAGAAAATACTTTGGAGTGCTTTCTTTCTCAAATAGGGTCATTTTGTGAAGGTTTCTACTGTCCTGGTGCTCCATTGCCTACACAAATGTGATCGGCAGTCCAAACAAGATGTGTAATTTATGCACCTAGTACTCCTGAAGGTGCTCCTTGGATTATGGAGCTCTCTATGCAACTAGGCTGTGAAAAAGTCTCATATATGTGATATCCTCATACTCAGGAGGAGTATCAGAATGTGTTTTGGGGTGTAATTGTACGTATACCTATGCTGTGTGTGAGAAATAACTTGTTAAAATGACAACTCCCTGAAAAATAAATCTTTTTCAAAAATATTGTTACAAAAAATGACAACTTCAAAAAACTCACCATGCCTCTTACTAAATATTTTGAAGTGTCTACTTTTCAAAAGGGTATTTTGGGGACATTTGTACTGTCTTGGCATTTTAGGGCCTCATGAAATGAGATGCAGAGGCAGTCAGTACATCAAGACTAATTGATTTCCAAATACAGTATATATAACCATAGATTGTGGACTGTATAACTTTCACACAGACTAAATAATATACACTGATTTTGTTTTGTTTTTTTTTTGTTTTTTTTACCAAAGAAATAAAGCAGAATTCATTTTGTCCTACATTTATGAAAAAATATTATTAATTTGCAAAATTATATAACAGAAACAAAGAAAATGTTTTTTTTTTTAAACTTTTCCCACTTTTTCATTTATATAGCAAAAAATAAAAAACACAGTGGTGATTAAATAACAAGAAACCTCCATCTGTTTATGTGGTATGCCTGAGTAATTGTCATTCAAAGTGTGACAGTGCTGAAGGTGGCCTAGACTGGAAGGGAGTAAAAGTTCAGGACTTGAGGCGATTACAATGGCCTGTGCCAGATTCAAAAATACTTAGAGCCCATTTCAGTAGCTTTACTGGTATGTGCAGCAAATGTACTATTGCAAAGTCGCACTATTGATACACCATACTCAAAAAATTTACCTCCAGCTCATAGAAAATGAAATGAGGTAATTAAGAGCAACTATAAGTTGGTGTGCAGAGACAGGTGAAGTACCTGTCTCTGTATGCTGTGTAGCAGAGTGGAATGTTTGATGTTGCTACTCCCCCCTCCACCCGTCACAGGTTGTTAAGCATCTTGTTGGCCTCACATCGGATAGTCTCCAAACACCAAGCCATGCTCAGTGTTTGGAGCCTGATGGGGAAACTGAGATCCTAGTTCACCATTAGGTCTTCACACCCCTTGTGAGTGACAGAAGGCAATGGGTGGTTTGCAACAGGTACATTCATTTGTCATCCACACCAACATTTGTTGTGAAGAGGCATGTCGAAATTCTAAAGAACACCTTAAATCCTTCAAACCTAAATAAATCAGCACTGCTGACATTTCCAAGTGCAGGCATTTACAGTATACAGTAAGTGTCTGCAAATATCTGCAGCAGCCTCCCACACCTTCCTATTATGACCAAATCCATGATAGCACCAAGCTTCTCTGTTCTATTATGCCTACTCTGCAGTCTTATTTGTCTTTGAGATGACTGTCATATTGATGGGCTTGCAGGAATGTCAGAGGTAGGGCTTAGCAGAAAGCCCCACTGCTATCTGGAAGTGTAGGAGTTTTTCCTGTAAAAAACAGTCAGAATTCAATGGAGACAAAAGGGTTTGAAAAGCTGCTGCAGATATGGACAGGCATCCTGGTCTTAATATTTACTAGAGGTTTATTTTAATAATGAGTCTCTTTAAAAATGCCTTATTGTAAGATCCCTATTAATTTCATAGTCTGACCTCCCATGGTGCATCATAGGCAATAAGTGATTACATTACAATTTCCAGTATGTGCACTGCTTGCAAGTTATCTTATGTGTATATGTTTACACCTTACACTATCATGTGATAACACAAAATAGTGCATGATCATTTTTCCCAGTTCAAATTACAAGCCAAAGATAAAAATCTATTTGGTTGCAGTGGACAGCTTCTGCACATTTCCCTTCTGGCTTCACCAAACCCAGTGTTGCCTAACGTTGATAGAAATCCTATCGGCCTAAACCATATCTATTGCTGCTTTTGCATTTACAACAAAACCTGTGTTTCTTTCTCATCACCATAACCTCTGGTACAATATTATTGTATATGCTAATGATTAAAGTAATACAGGACAGATGGAGCACTCTTAATTAGAAGGCTTGGCACAAGCCAGTGGTTGGCATATCAGTTAACTTCAAGTATATTCAATACTAAATGTTTATAAGTAGAAGGTGCCAAATCAATGCAATATGATTGTAAGCCAGGCAAGGTTACTTGATTTAGCTGCTGTAGAAAATTGGTAGCTTATCATTAGCTAAATGGCTTGAGTACCTATTGCATTACTCTAAAATTGTCACTTTTATTACTAAAGAACGACTACAGAGCATTTAGAAACGCATGTCAGATATGTAAATAATGCATTTTGGGGCTGTATGCAGTTCTTTTACTGTTTTCTTGCAACCCTTTGTTAATTTACAGTATTCATAATAAGAGATCCAGACAATAATGTGTTTGTTTAGGGACTTCCGGCTATAGGGTGACAACACTCCCTGTCTCTCGCATAGTTCACTATTGCCACCATCAGGAAATCCACACTGCCAAATGCCATGAAGCTGCTGTAGATGGAGTATATGCCTGTATAAATTTGTGCTGGAAATACTTGAATAGTATCTACAGTATCTCTATCTATCTATCTATCTATCTATCTATCTATCTATCTATCTATCTATCTACAGTATCTGCAAATGGTACACCAATTAAATGTAGCCTATTATGACGTTTGACTGCGTGCTTTGCAAAGATCACATAATATGCATTTGGGTACCTGATTCTTACATAAGCATTAAGGCTTGTTCAGTGATCTTGATTTACTAAAGGTGTTGGGATTGTTTATTTAGCAAAATGAATGTTCAGTGAACTTCACGTGCCAGCAAAAATCCTGTTTATTAAAGTTGAAATCTGTGCAGAAATGAAAGGCATAAATAAATGCAGCTTACCAATCAATAATAGATCTTTGAATATATTTTATAAATGCAAGTAGTGTAGGTAACTGAATTTGAACTGGTATCAGCCTCTTGCAGTTCCTGTACAGCAGGGTTGGAGTGTAAAAGGAGGAAACATTACTAAAAGCGATTCAGTTCTTGTGCTGATGAGAAGCATGTTCATAGGAGGAAAAAACAGAGTGACAAAGGGATGAGATCATTACAGTGCGGCTTCTCCTTTCACTATCCAAAAATAGGCTGGGTGCAAGTCTAAGAAACCTTGGACTTAAAGGAAATGGGTTGAATTATTCTGGGTGTTAGGTTTATGATTTCTAGCTTTAGAAAAAATACTGAGGGGGAAATCTCTAGATTAAAGCTGAATATCGCAGCAAATGCTGGTTTTGTAATGTATCTTTTAATAGGTTATTCATTTTGATTTTGTTATGCCTCTTGCCTTGAGTTCTGCTTTATATTGCAGAACAAACTGCAGTAACCAACAGGTACTTGGGTGCACTGCTGTGCGTTACTGCACTTTGAATTTCAGCTTTGTTCTTTGTACTGCCTTTGAAAAAAAAATGCAGCTATATATAGTTGTCTTATACAACATTTACAACTATAAGTACTTTTTTAATTTTAAATAAAATTATTTAAAAATAATTTAAAATTGAAAAAAAAAATTGAAAATAGTTGAAAAAAGTAGGGAATGTGAAGGTTATATATTTGATGTCACAATATCATGTTGTTCTGAACAGTTTTTGCTTTAGGGCTGCACTGATGCAAAAAAATGTGTTTTAATAAAGGATGCATAGCATCTTCGCACTGATGGCTGGAATCTGCTGTGGGGACAAGGGACACGAAGCACAACTTATAATTCTTCAGGGGTTTTTCAACTGATTTGTAGTGATGCCACTATGCAGGAAGCAGCCAGGCTCAGTCACGCTGTGCTTCCTTCCTCTAGGCTACAGTGAATGAGTGTAGCCAGGGAGTCATCATATTCTGATGCAAAGAACATTGCATGATCTTATCTATCTCTCAGAGCTGCAGGGCTATTTATCAATCTCAATAAAGTTTCCTCAAGTCTCCCAAACACATTTGTGTTCTGCTATATATTTATTTTGTTGCAACATGGAACTTTGCTGCACTAAATCATCCTAACTAGTAATATATGGTTCAAAAAAAGTATTGCAATTGAAATTCTTTATATACAGTATTTACACCGATTCACATTACATACTCATTTCATCTAATTTTCTTTATTCTTTTACATTTCTGTTTTTCACAGTGTCATGGTTTTATGTTGTGTACCTCTATAGCAACAAGTAATTTTCCTGTAAAATATTATCAGTTTTGGTGAACTAATAAAACTTATCAAAAAGAGATAACCTGATCAAAAATATCCTGAATTTGGCCAGTTCCCTCATATAAAGGCATTATAATCTACATATTAGTCTGCTCCTTAGTAGCAAGTACTGACTATTCCAATCCAACACATTGACTTGCTGCAGTAGAGACATGCTTAAGCTACTTGCTGCTGCTGTTTTGGATACTTTGTAGACAGTACATTGTCTTCTGATCGTACTTAAACTGCACTGCCAAACAGCACTCAACTAATTTGTATACATTTTATCATTCTAAAAATGAATGCTGATCTTAAAGCAGAAGTAAAGATGACATTTAAACGTTGTCATATTAAAAGTGCATCTTATATGCTAGCAAATCATTGTTTCAAAGTTCTCCAAAACATGATTTTTTATTTCTGACCTTTTTGTTCTACAAAAGGTTTATTGGGTTTTTTAAACTTGTATATAACATGCAATGAAACAATAAGGAAATGCATACATGATTAACCAGAGAAAAAATAACACTAGAAATACCCAATTATTACAATGAGGACTAAGAGCAGAGGCAATATACATAGAATTTCAAGGTATCAAGAGCTTTACATTGCAGGGAGCTGGTGTACTGTGTAAGCCAGCAAGCAGTGCTGTTCATCAGTGATGGTGAATGCTTCCATGAGAAAAAGGAAGGGAAAAAGCCTTTTGGCTCAGAATGGTCAGGGGAGAAGAGGGGAAGAGGGAGTGTGGCCATAGAGGGTGGTGGGAAGAAAGAACTGGGGGGGAATACTTGCCTGAGGGAAGAAGGGGGGGTGGGAGGTGAGAGGTATTCCCCTGTATCCCAACCAGCCAAGTGTATCAATGATAAACTGTATGGTTTATTGTGCTGAGAGTAGGGTATGGTCAACATTTAGGTGATTGTTAAAAGTTATCCAAGGGTCTCAGACCTTCAAGAATGTGGTATGAGTGTCCTCAAATATGGAAGTAAGGTTGTCATGGTTCCCATAAACCTTGGATGAGAGCTGAGTTAAGAAGTGGCTGTCACAAGGCCATGCCTATTGGGCTGCCAGGAACACAAATCCCATGAGCTCCCTTTGATTATTGGGGAGAGTTGGGATTGGCTTATGAAATAAGGTTTCCCAAGGGTATTGGTCAAAATTGGGTTGCTTTGGGACAGTACAAAATGTCTGACACAGAGTTGTGCATGTTCGGTTACTGTGGCATTCTCAGAATCCTTGCCATACTACCTCAGGGCAAGGCTGGATATGTGCAGAATTTGTTTGTGACATCAATGAAGAGCAGAAGAAGGCATGCAGGAAGTAGCACTAGGATAGATTAAAAATAAATGATGTGGACTTCAGTGGGAAGTAAGGTTAGGTAGGGTGCAGGCAGGCTATACATCTCTGGTAATTGAACATTTTATAAAGACTTGGAGCACATATGGTGGCATTTTGCATTTCTTTACAGGTGGACTACAGCGTTTTTCTCCGCTTTAAGACCACTGCAACTATGTTAATATCACATAGCATATTCAACTTTCTTCAGATAAAGATCCCACAATGGGGCTTCTCTGGCAAGCTTTTATGCTGGTAATTGGCAAGCTTTGAGTCAGGAGCTGTAAACAAAACTAGCCTCCTGACTAAAGGTGGAGTACCCTGGGCAGACCTAGGAACTGGTTCACAGTGAGAGAAAAAACCTGGTAGAGTAGCAGTATACACGGGTAAAGGTGTCCCCAAGAAACAGGATGAAAAGCCTAAAATACAATGGAGGGTGGAGTATCAGGCATGCAAGAAGGCCTTCCTAGAAGAACAGTTTTACATTTTATGTTTTATGTTTTTTTTATGTTGTATGTCGATTTTTACTTTACTTTACTTAAATTATCAAGCCAGCATTCTTCCAAATTTATAAAGCTCTTTTTTTACAAGGAATATAATTCTGTACCACTGATGTTAGAATTAGTATCATTTTAATTGTAAGTGCTACAAGACCAATACTATCAAAAGCCCCCTAGCTTTCTGCAGGGTCTTGTCATGAACACTTTGAAAGTCTTGATATAAATAAGTATAAGAGCATCAAACATGAGTTGATGTGCAAAATCACATATATATATGTGTGTGATTCTGCACTTCCATCTAGGTGACCTGCTTCTGCTGCGATTGACCACTTCAGCCTCAGAGCCCTTTTTTATACTTGTTGTTTACAAGTTAAAATCAATATTTTTTGCTAGAAAATTACTTAAAACCCAAACATTATGTATATTTTTTAGCAAACACTCTGGAAAATAAAATGGCGGTATTTTTTATGTCACACGGTATTTGCGCAACGGTCTTTCAAACACAATTTTTTTGGAATAAATACACTTTTTTGAATTAAAAAATAAGGAAACAGTAAAGTTAGGCCAATTTATTTATTTATTGTGAAAGAGAATGTTATGCCGAGTAAATAGATTCTAAACATGTTAAGGTTGAATATTGCGCACACTTGTGGAATGGCGACAAACGACGGTACTTAAAAATCTCCATAGCCGACGCTTTAAAATTTTTTAATGGTTACCAGGTTAGAGTTACAGAAGAGGTCTTTTGCTAGAATTATTGCTCACACTCTGACGATCGCAGCAATATTTCACATGTGTGATTTGAACACAGATTTCATATGTGAGCATGACTTACATATGCGTTTTCATGGGGATGGGGGTGCCTTAAAATTTTATGGAATGTAAACAACCCTTGTGGCAGTAATAAGTGGTGACAGGTACTCTTTATGGAGGGATCAAGGTTCAAAAGACCCCCAATCCCTCCTTTGCCAAAAAATGTGATTCTGAATGCTGTCATTTTTTATAAATTGGCTCCATTGGTCTCCGAGTAAACCGGAAGTGACGTCGTGAGTTGTTTCCGGAATTTCACGAAGGAGACCCGATCAGAGCTGATTGCATCTTCTATTTGGACTCTTTGCAGCTGGTGGACGTTTCGGATGGATGCTCCGGTCTCCCGGTGGGACGGGAGGCCAGGTAAGAGCGGCGGAGGGCAGCGGAGGGCGGCAGAGGGCGTCGGGAGGGGGATTTCCCCTCTCGCTGCCTGGATCAGCCATTATCACCAGATAGCCGACCGCCCGCTCTAAAAAAATCGTACCAGGGTATAGCCTGTAGCTACAGGCTATACCCCGATACATCCATTTCTCCCGACCGCCGTATATAAACAGCAATTTGCGTGAAGTGGTTAATCACATCAGAAGCCAATATTCAGGTGCCAGGCACTGGATGCCTGCCGTCACCCACTGATCATGTGTAAAGCACACAGAACGGAGATCTGCTTATGTAAAAATTGCAGATCTTCATTCTGCCATGGGGAAAGGATGGATTTTGTGTTCCTGCAAAGCAGAAAATAAAATCTATCTCTTCCTCTAGTAAAAACAGAACCCATATGTCACAAAAACACTGACTAGGCACACAGTTAACCCTTTTAATCACTCTAGATGTTTAACCCCTTTCCAACCAGTGTCATTAGTACAGTGAGAGTGCATATTTTTAGCACTGACCACTTTGTCAGTGTCACCGGTTCCCACAAAGTGTCAAAAGTGTCATTTAGTGTCCGATTGTCAGCATTACTAGTACAAAATAAATAAATAAATATTCCATAAATACAGTATATAGCATAATTTACCACATACCATCATCACGTAAACCATTCAGTACAAGCTTATTGGGATTTACTTTACCAAAAATAAATAAAAATAATACATTAAAAAATGTAGCAGATTTTTTTATTGGATATGTTTTATAGCAGAAAGTAAAAAATATATATATTTTTTCAAAATTTAAAAATTCAAAAGTTCAGTGGTGATTAAATACCACCAAAATAAAGCTCTACTGTATTTGTGGGGGAAAAATTACATTTTATTTGGGTACAGTGTTGCATGACATCACAATTGTCAGTTAAAATTAGGCATTGCTGCATCTCAAAAAATGTCCTGGTCATGAAGGGGAGTAATGCTGGAGGTCAAGTGGTAAAGTTAATCTTGGTTCTAAAGATATAAAGGCCCCACTAACATACAGTATTGTTGGCTGAAAACATTCATTGTGTTAATGTGATTATATGAAGTTGACTTATTTAACATGTCAAGAGTAACTTGCAAAGTTCTGTAAACAGAAACCAATTAGAAAACCTTTATGAGTCTGACATCCCAAAATGCAAATGTTATTGGTTGCTAGAGGCTACTGCACTTTATGTATAACCTTTTTCTCATCGTTCTAGTTCAGTTGCTGCTCTCAATACACTGCATTAAAAAGGACCTTGCAGCAAAAATACATGGTCTGCTTAATATATCAGGCCCCCCTCCCCATTGTAAGTGGCAGAATACATGTAAAAATAGACACCTATTGGGAAAAAGTTATTAAACCTTCTTACCTTACCCCAGCTACTGCCAGCAACATCTAGGAGAGGGTCATTATCATTCTTCTGGTGAGATTCTTTCAGTGCGATCTTGGGAAATGTTGAATATCAGGAATCTTTTTAAAAGATGCTCCTGCACAGTTTTTAAGATTTCGGATAGACAGCATTCCCTGAGATCTTGTTAAAAGCATGATGCATTGTGGTAGCTGAGGTAAGGTAAATGTATTTAATAACCTCTTTCCCTGCAGGTGTTCTTTGTACAGTTTTTCTTTTTTTTGCCAGTTGCTAATGACAATGTGGGAAGGGCTTCTAATTTATTAAGTTAATCTTGCTTTTTACTGCAAGGTCTACTTTAAGCATTGTTAGTTACCAAACAGCTTTGCATTAGAGCCATTTGGGGTCTTAGAATAGGCCATAGGGGTCTCATCTTAGGACCTCTGGCTAATGCTAAAAAATGCTCAAAGACCCTCAAAAACGGTAATGCAAAAAAGGCGCAAAAATGCTACTGTTGTTTTTATAGCATTTTTTTAAACGTCCTGTGTGCATGAGACCTAATAGTTAGAAAAAAAATAGTTGAATTTACCTAGTACTAGCTTTCAGCCTATTCTATTGCAAACTAAAATTCCTCAGACTAGAAAAGGGATATTATTGTGGCTCCTTCTATCATTGCTGGTCCATTCTTTCTTTTCAAAAAAACAACAAAACAGAATTACTAGAAGCAAACATTAACACAGTTATGCTAGTGCTCCATCACATGAATATTTCATATATCCATTTCTTAATATTTACATTACAAAGATACAAACAGAAAGTATTAAAATTGGTCTAGAATGCCTTTGAGCTTCCTAAAAAGAACAGTCTTACAAGCAAAACCCGGGGTTAATTGTTAATTTAATGTCTAAACTACAAAATAAGGAAAATAAAAAGTAAGCCAAATGTTAAATAAGGACAATTATAAATATTTTATGCAATGTGCTTTTTCATAGTGTTTTGCTTTGCCTGTTTCATAACAATTGCTATACAGCTTAATAAGCATATGTTAAGATGACTGTTTCGCATTACATGCAAAGAATACATTTGATTACTTTGACTTGCTTGACTAAATAAACTCTTGATTGCAATTTACATAAAAACATCTAAGCTTCCTTCTTTTTTTAACTTCATAACAGAATAAGGATTGTCATATATAATATATTTACAGCAATGTAGTAATCCATTTTTCTTGTTAGCCTTATGGTCATTATACCAAAGAGTAATATAGGAGCCCATAATCTATTTGGGCTGTATTCTGTTCAGTTCAGAGTGGATTCAATGTGCTCATTGTGCTGAATGCTATTAGAAACATACAAAGAAGTAGGTATCAATACAGGCTTATCTTGTGCCAGGTATATTTTTATGTAAGTTTTACATGCAACTCTTACAGGTGCTTACTACCTCTCACACAAATTGCACTACTGACAATGATGGCACTATCCTTGTTAGGTATCATCCAAGGTTACCATCAACTTCCTGGACTAAAATTTTCCTAGATAACAGAATCATATAAATCCTGAAGCCTGAGCAGTAGCCTTGATATTCTGGGCTATGTGTACATACAGATTTATTTCATACTGCCGCCTTTCTTCTTGTCCCTTTATACAGCTTTTGTGAAAAGTAACATCTTTGTTGAAGTTGTTATATTTTAGGAATTTGTTTGTCAAAACTTGTAGAGTCGCTGTAATTTTTTTGGCCAGCAATAATTCTGACTATCATCTGCTAGTGTTCTCCCTTGCATGCATAAACCAATCAAATGTGATGTTTTTTGCTGTCTAAACTGTTAATGCTAAGTTTGAAGAGAGGACAGAAATATGCAGCAATGTATAGCAATGTCAAATCATATATGATAGGCAACATACTTGATGCATGTCCCTTTCATTAAACATCTTGGGTGACAGTCATGTTAAGGGTATATCAGAGCTGCTTAAAACAACCACTAGGTCATACCCTCCCCTTATCATTATCAATTTCCTATCACAACGGATACCATATATGAGTGTGATTTCATAGCCATAGAAACTACTGTATTTTTTTCAAAGTTTAAAACTGAAACATTAAATAACAATAATTCACAATACAAAAAGTTGAACTGGGTGGATGATCTTTACAGGCATTAGGGATGAACATCCAAACAGAACACTGTTTCTGTGGTCCAAATTCTGTATCATGATAGGCCTTCAGCTCCACTGCTTCACTTTGGGAATAATCAAGGAAAACTTGCCGCATAATACACATCGTGAGTCAAAAACTGAAGTACACTAAAGAGTGATACCATACTTTAGGTGGTTTCCCATCCCCTTTTTAAAACAAAATGAAATCCTTTAAAATAAAAACAAAAAACTGCAAAGACTACCTAAACTGGAAAAAATTAATGCAGCAACTACAATGGAAAAAATTGCATTAGTACATGTCCCCCATGGCAGTGCCCAAAATCCAATAAGTCCCTGTCCCAAGCAAATCCTCACATTCACTGGATCAAGGATGTGAGGAAGAGCTTATTGTATTCATCAACATAGGGGGCAGGTGCTTTGCCAGGCGTAACCATCCTGGCAAGGTTCCCTCCCTAAGCTAAGGGTAAGTGTCCTGGTATGGTTCATGTTAGCTGCACTGCTTTCTACTGAAAAGTCAGGCTGCATTTTCAGATAGGGGTCTGATATAGATTAGTGGGGGGACATTCTTTTTTTTTGTTTATTGCATTGCGTGTCCCTCATAATCCATACTGGACCTATATCTAGGAGAGGAGTCCAGTATGGATTTGAGGGAAAACCCTCGTTGTTGTTTTTTTTTGCGTCAATGGTTGTTATAGCACACAGTAGCATCCTAGCAACCAATGACATCATCAGTTTTTAGGACACACATTTCTGGCCTGCACTCTCATGGGTGAACTCACCATTTAGTCTGCCCAATTGTTGAACTGATAACATGTAAAGTTCAGTTTGAATTCTTCATGGTCGTAAACTCGAAGCTTATTCCTAGTGTTAGACAATGTTTAAACACAGACAAAAATATAATGGATACTGCTGAAAGCGGAGTTTTACCCAAAAGTGGAACTTCCACTTATTTGCTCCCCCCCCTCCAGTGCCACATTTGGCACCTTTCAGGGGGAAGGGGGAACAGGGACCTGTTTTCGACAGGTCCCCCTTCCTTACTTCTGGAGATGGAGCTGCGACACTGTCTCTTGGAGGTTTGGCACTCCTCCTCCTTCCTCCACCACCAAGTCAATTAGAAAATGCAGTGCACTTCACGCATGCTCAGTAGGGAGCTGTCCATGAAGCCAAAAGGCTTCAATGCCTGTTTTCCTCAGCGGCGATGGTGGTGGCAGCACCCGACAGCTGACCTGAAGATTGGCTGGGGTGCTGACATTGCGGGCTCTCTGAACAGGTAAGTGTCCATATATTAATAGACAGCAGCTACAGTATTTGAAGCTGCTAACTTTTAACTTTTTTTCCCCAGGCGGAACTCTGCTTAAAGCAAAGGCTTTCACATGATTGTGCTATCTATGGGCCATCATATGTAAATGGCAATTAAAACTTTTACCTACCATTATGTATCATAGAGCCAATCTTTACCACCAATCCCAAAATAATTTTGTTTAATGTCATTACTTTGTCAAACTCCTTTTCTTTTAGTCTAAAACAGGATAGTCCCATGAAATATTGAGCACGTTTATTAAAAATGCTATTCCATCTTGAGTCAATCATGCTATGTTTTTATTCGGCTATTATTAACGCTTGATAGTTGAAGTTTAAAATAACTGTAAAATCAGATGAAAAAAAATACATTTAAAAAGTACTGTTTGTTTTAAAATATAAGCAAGCTAAACTAGTGGTCATTAGTTGATCTTCATGGATAGGCAGATCACAGTTTGTATTCAGTTAAGTCATTGCTCACCATCTGGATTTCTGGGCTGAACTTTATGCAATGAATAGCTTTCTATATTTAGTCAAAAGAAGAAAGATAATCACCCTCCAGTAGTTTATACTGTATGCTGTAAAAAAGGACAGATTCTTTATTATAGCTTTACTTATTATTTATTTAATCTAAATTTAAAATAAATCTATCATCACTTGGCCATGGTTTTTATTTAAGCATAGAAGCACTATTTGAAAAACATAGCCAATTTGCTGTTAAAGCACAGCTCCAAACTCATTTTTTTTTTACTTTTGATTTTTGGATTGGGTGGAGGAGGGGTAAAATACATCCTGCTCTTTTTATAGCTGCCTGTGTCTCCTTTGGGAGACTCCTTTGGGAGACACATGCATTTACACCCTTTTTCTGTGACATACTATTTTCATAGGCAACAATAAGCAGCAATAAAAAAATAAGAGAGTGTTTAACCTTTTTAAACTTCCCTCCAGGAATGGAAAATATAATACAAGCTGAAATTGTTAGTAAGATAAAATATCATTAATTCCAAATAGTAGTAGATCATCTGCCTGATAGCATGAGGTTACTTTTGAATATATACCAGTGTTATAGCTGTGTATGTAAAGGACTGCCACCTTGAAAATTTCAAAACAAACAGAAGGCGCCTCTAAGTGCAGTGATCACAAGATGTTAATTTGCCAAGGATCAAATACACACTTACTAGAAGTAAGGAAGGAAAAGGCTCATCATGTCCGTGAGGAAAGGGGGTGAAAAGCAAGAGGCAGTCCTGAGGGTTGTCCAGTATGCAGCCAGTTTTTGAGAGTTTCAGCCAACCAGCAGAGGCAAGCCACAGGGAGAAACCACCAGGAAACCAGGCTGCGCTGCTGGGACCAGCGTGGAATGCAGGACCCAGAAGTGACATCAACAGGAAGTGGCCAGGGCCAGAATGGACTGCAGGGATCCAGATATGACAAAAAAGGGATGGGCTTCCCTCTGCTGGTCAGCTGGGACTCTCAACAACTGGCTGCATACTGGACCACCCTCAGGACTGCCTCTTGCTGGACTTTTCACCCACTCCTCTCATGGACATGATGAGCCTTTTCCTTCCTTACTTCTAGTATGTGTGTATTTTATCCTTGGAAAATTAAAATCTTGTGATTACTGAATTTAGAGGCACCTTCTGTTTGTTTTCTATTTTGTCAGAGAATTTCTTCACCTCTTGGAGTGCTACTCTAGTCCCATTCATGCCATCTTTGCCTGATCTACAGCACCATCCCTGTGGATCATTATCTCTGTTTAGTCCTGTTATCCAGAGTGCCCTCCTTCCCATCATTTTGTTCATCATTTTGTTTCACTATCCATCATATAATGTATGCAAAAAGCAAAGCTTTTAATGTTAAAGTGGTTCTAAAGGCAAACATTTTTTTATCTTAAAGTATAACTAAAGGCAAAATCCTTTTATTTTGTTTTGGATAGAGTAGAGAAGGATTAGAACACCTGTCAGCTTTTATTGCTGCCTGTTAGAGTTGAGCGAACCCTGTAAAGTTAGGGTCCGTACCGGACTTTTGGGTGTCCAGCACCCGTACCCGAACCCAGACTTTTCAAAAAAAGTCCGGGTTCGGGTCCAGGGTTCTGGTATTTTATTCCACATGTTGAAAAGCTGCCAAGGGCAGCCAATCAACAAGTGTTTCACTGGTTTTCCCTAGAAGCCATCACAGCCATGCCTACTAATGGCATGGCTGTGATTGGCCAGTGCACCATGTGACCCAGCCTCTATGTGGGGCTGGAGTCACCGTGCTGCATGTCATATGCTCTCAGGATAGTTTAGGGAGAGGATTCTGCTGGCTCTGTGAGGGACAGATTGCAGATATTATAGAACATCTCATCCTGCATTACTGAACGATCTGATTGTGGACTAGGGAGAGATACTAGTACTGGTGCTTTGAGGGAGGGAGATATACTAGTACTGGTGCTTTGAGAGACAGATTGCACACCTCATCCTGCTGCACAGAACGATCTGATTGTGGACTAGGGAGAGATACTAGCAAGGAGAGATACTAGTACTGGTGCTTTGAAGGAGGGAGAGATACTAGTACTGGTGCTTTGAGAGAAAGATTGCACACCTCATCCTGCTGCACAGAACGATCTGACTGGACTAGGTAGAGTCTGTTGCTTTAAGGGAAAGATTATTCTTCTAAAATCATCTCCAACTTGTACAGGGAAAGGTTCCATCTGTTGCTTTAAGGGAAAGATTATTGTTCTAAAATCATCTGCAAGCTCCATTCACTAAGTGTATTGCAGCCGGATAAAGCCATATTAGTGTTATAAAATCATGTCCAAGCTACATTAAATAAGTGTATTGTAGCCGGATAAAGCCATATTAGTGTTATAAAACCATGTCCAAGCTACATTCACTAAGTGTATTGTAGCCGGATAAAGCCATATTAGTGTTCTAAAATCATGTCCAAGCTCCATTCAATAAGTGTATTGTAGCCGCATAAAGCCATATTAGTGTTATAAAATCATGTCCAAGCTACATTAAATAAGTGTATTGTAGCCGGATAAAGCCATATTAGTGTTATAAAACCATGTCCAAGCTACATTCACTAAGTGTATTGTAGCCGGATAAAGCCATATTAGTGTTATAAAATCATGTCCAAGCTACATTCACTAAGTGTATTGTAGCTGGATAAAGCCATATTACTATTATAAAATCAAGTCCAAGCTACATTCACTAAGTGTATTGTAGCCGGATAAAGCCATATTAGTGTTATAAAATCATTGAAGTGAATGGAGCTTGCAGATGATTTAAAGCAACAGCTGGAACCTTTCCCTGTACAAGTTGGAGATGATTTTAGAACAATAATCTTTCCCTTAAAGCAACAGCTGAAAACTTTCCCTGTACAACTTGGAGATGATTTCTTGCACAAAAATAAAAAAAACAGTGTTGGCTACCTCCTCCTCCTCCACTGCCACTTTCACCGCCTCCTCAACCTCCAACTCCACATCCAACTCCATTTTTGATTTTTTTATGTGATTTTAGTTTAAAAATAATTTTACGTTATTTCCCTTTCCCCATTTCTTTGTAGGGCACTTGTCCAACTCTTACCCCCATTTTCCTTCCTTTTGCAGACCTCTAGGACTTGCCAGGACTTTGTTACAGCCATTTTTGTGCCTAAAAGTTTGGGTCCCCATTGATTTCAATGGGGTTCGGGGTCCGGGTCAAAATTCGGGTCAAGTCCGGACCCGAACCCGGACTTTGTCCCGAAGTTCGGCCGACCCTGCAGAACCCGAACTTCCAGAGGTTCGCTCAACTCTACTGCCTGTGCAATATTTTATTGCTGCCTGTGTGCAAACTTTTGTCATGTTTACTGTAAAAGTGAAAGTAAAAGAAAATCCCAAATGTTGTGTTGTTCCCAGAAAAGTAATAAAGGGGGAATCTTCCAATAGGGACACAAGTTCTGGGGACCTGGGGGTCCCCAAGAAATTCCTTTAATTTACAGGGATTTCCTCTCACTTCCTGTTTGGCTATGCTACAGGAAGTGAAGGGAGATCTATGCAATGGGGCACATATGGTGAAAAAAAATCTGACAGGGGTTATAACCCTCCCTTACTCTATCCAGAATGAAAAAAAAGTTTTGCCTATAGTTCTACTTCAATGCATTCTATGCATTAAGATAAAAAATCCTTCTGTGTGCACCAGTCCCCCTCAGCCACCCTCATACTTACCATCAGTCCCATCATGATCCAACAATGCTGCACGAGAGCCTGGGCTCTCCATGATACTCCCTCCCAATTGGCTGAGACAATTAAAAGACAATTAAAGTCAGTGAGCCAATGAGAAGAGAGAGGGGCAGGGCACATGTACACACACAGCAGCAACTCGACTCGGGTCCTCCCATATTAAGCTGCTTGTTGTGGGGGCACTAGGCTGGAGGGTGGGGCCCAGAGCATTGGAGGGAGGGACCCCAGAAGAGGAGGATCTGGGCTGCTGTGTCTGAAACCATTGCACAGAGCAGGTAAATATAACATATTTGTTATTTTTAAACAAAAAAAAGAGTTTAGTATCAGTTTAATTAAAGTGGAGTTCTGCCCACATAATTTTTTTTCTTGCATCTCCTCAGTCTATATACATATGTTAAATAACAATATTGCTATATTTCATTTCGATTAGCATAAATATTTTTTTTGGACTTACTTTGCTGAATTTCCTGTCCCTGAGCATTCCCATTTTGATTGTGGGCATCTGAAGCCCAATTGCACCTTCTTCCTGGATAAGGTGCATGCTGGGTAACCAGCATGCACCTCCCAATCTCACGCATGTGCACTGTATCGCCTGGCGCATCGCTGATAGTTTATAGTTTCAGTGCTGCCCACTGGAAATGATGACTTGCATCTCACAGGACCCAGGCAAGGCAGGAAATGATGCAGAGCGCCACGGACCAGGAAGTGCAAGATTACAGGGACAACATAGCAACAGGGCACTTAGGATGAGTATAATTTTTTTTTCTCCAAATGTGATTCATATTGATTAGAGGACTTGAAAAATGTAAAGATGTTCTTGTGGGTGGATTTTCGCTTTAATAAGTAGAGCTGTACATTTGGAAACTGTGGTTTCTATATAAAGGGGTATGAACTGCTAGACTACTAAGGCATAGCAAATTAAAATACAATCAAGTACAGTGATGTTGATCAAAACACACCCCCTCTTTGAGAGAATAGTTTGAGAAAATTGCCCATATTGCTGAAATGGAAGCGCTAATACACATTTTACTGGGCAAACATACTAAGTTTACTAATACCTGGGCATGTTGGATGCATTTTCAGTCCTCAACCACATACACTCTACTCACTGCATATCTGTTATGAGAGAGATAACCTTTGTTCTTTGACTTATATGAGTTATTGATGATAATGAGTGCCCTGGGCCTCCTGGAAACTCAGACCAGGGAAGATAGTATGTACTACACCAGTGACCTGGTCTCTTGCTCCATTTTTATTTTGTGTGACAATGTTGTCATGCGTGGTGGTTCTCTGATCAATGTTCCATGTATGTTTTTTGTACTTAATACTATTTTGCCAAGTTAATAAAGCATTGCTTTTGTATACATAATTCTCATTAGATTTCTTTCACACCAGACTCCAGTGGCTTTCCGTATGGTTCCTTTACAGACAGCCTTCTGTGCTGCCTGTGTTTTTTGCTGTGTACTGCTTTGCCATTAAGTCCCAGGTGATACATATCCCTGAGTGGGTAGCTGTGAATCTTTTTTACACATTTGGTCCTTTGTTTTTGCTCCCCCCTTTTTCTGTCCATTTTTATTTTGCTGCAAAATATAACCCCCCCTTTTTTTCTTTTTGTCCTTCGTCTTTTATTCCTCTTTCCCATTTGAACTATTCTCTCTGTATCAAGGGTTGACTTACACATCACACCATTTACACAACCCCATGACCTCCCACTGCAGTTTTTTCACATTTTGAGTTTCTGTTTTTTCCACAGGGCTCTTTAACTTATTTAAAAAATGGTTGATGAAACCTTTACATCTTGTGATATATAACGTATCTGCAGACTCTAGAAAAACCTTTACTCCTGTTAAATTTTGGCAGGTGAAGTAACAATTATTATGCCTATGGGTATAAGCAAACCTCAGTAGAAACCTTAGGCTTAATGATCTGATCTGAAATGTTAATCAGCTGGGTTGGATTTCCAACTGAAAGTTATCATTCCCCTGGGATTAAAAGAGTAACAGCCATGAATTTTAGTGTGATAGAAGTATGCATGTCCATTATGTAGTAATCCGCATTAAAATGATTTTGATCATACACAAACATGTCTAATGGTATTTAAATATGTATAATCAGCTTTGGAGTCTTACAATTCTAAACCTAAAATTCCAACATATTCACAATACCTATACCCTTTTTCCTCAAGAGACCTCCATATGACAAAGTGTTTATTACACTGTTTGAAAGTTTTTTCCGTTAGCACATTTGTCTTTAGTATACTAATATGTATGCCATACATCACAGTAAGTCAGGAAAAGGTGCCTAGTGAATACTTGTCTGAATCAGAACAGAAAAGGACCCAATGCACATATTCTTTATTTTTGTTTCAACGTCATTTAATTCAAGTGGATAACTTCATTGAATTGAATGGTAATGTCAGTATTGTACAAACAAATTATAATGATTGTAAAACTACAATTCCTTTATTGTATTTCTATACATATGGCATAAGACCTACGTGAAATGTTCACTCTTTCATATGTCTTGAACTATGAAACAGCAAAAAAAAAATACTTACATTAAATTCCCATTCATGTGCAATTAATTTTTTAATTGTCAGCAGCAAAAAACAATGAATCTGGGAACAGACATAATTATGTAAATAAAAGGTAGTCAGGCAAGGGAAGACTTCAGGGTTTGATGTGAGAAAGCATTGGTTGTTGCCAGCAGGATTTCTTTTTTTCTGTAAATGGCATGCTGTGAATTGGTAATTAATTTACAATACAAACTCTTGGCAATTAGATCACAAGCACATTTATCTTTGTACTATATATTATAATGTGTCATTAAAAACTCAAGTCTGACATTAGATGACAACATCTAGCTGGTTAAAGTATGAAATGCCTGTTTGTATGCCTTTTCATTTTAATGTCTTCTCATTAAATTTGAAATCATAGAAACATATGGTAGATGCTACATGTTGATGTCTAAGAGTGGAAAAAAATAGTTGTTTACAGATGTTGTGATTCCACAGACCGATGCAGGAGAATAGCTAGTGCATTAGGCCAGCTGTGTTTACACAAGTCAGTTCAGCATCTAGATTGCAAGTCAGTTTTGTGTCATCTATTTATTTTGCATGGTAGTGACAAAACTATTTTGAGAGCAGTTCTGAAAGATCAGCATTATAGGTTTATAGGTTTTTATCTGCCATTCTCAAACAGGGTTCCTTCATAGGTCATTAGGAAGTCCATAAGAAGTGTGCAGTAGCTTACTAATATTCTGCCCAACAGTAGCTGTATAGTTTTGGTGACAATGTTTCTTTACTGGCCACTAATGTGAGGGGACCCTAAAATTGTTAATTTTCCTCTCTGTCCATTTTTGTTTTTTTGCACAGTGGAGAAATGCATTTACGTTTAAATTGTTATTGTCCTAGTATAATTACAACTCGTTTTTGCAAGAATTCCCTGGGACCTAAAAACAATTTTTAGGCTTTCTTGAAGATAAAAGTATCATGTATATAATGTCAATAAAGAAGGTCAAATAATAAAATGATTTCTAATTTGGACCATCCTAGATAGCACCCTTAAGTCAAATACAGGGACAAATACCGTTTCCCGTTTATACATCTATTCCTATAGATTCATGGAGATCACTATGGTTTGGGATTTGTCCCAAACTGCAATGGCTTGAAAATGTGCAAATGTCCAGTTGTAAGAATATTCTAAAGTTTCCTCTTAAATATGGTTGAGGTAAATGATTCAGTGAGGAAAAATCTCTCAATACTAGACTATCTGCATGACCTAACTTGCTCAAATTATTCACAACCTAGTGAACAAAGCATATAGGCTGATATATTTGTAGTAAGAGGGAAAAAGTCATGTAAGCCTAGTTTAGTGGCAATCTTAAGGCCTTTGAGCACCGTTATGATTTTCAAGAGGAAGGCTCAAAAAGCATTGCGGGAAAACAAAAAAAGATTGGAGCCCAAAGTTGAGCTTCAATGTTAATGATGACAGTTTTTTGAAGGAAAATATTTCATTTTGCATGGTACTCACCAGGGAAACAAACAGGCTACCTTCATGACTTTCAGTAAAAAACACTGTTTTTGTTTATGTTACTGAACAGCATAGAGTGAAATTATGGAATACTATAGATTTCCATCAAGAACAGATACACATACTATGTAGCCAAAACACAAAAGAATAGTTTAGCAGTCAATCAGCACACAAGATGCAGGTAAGATGCCAATGAGGCTTTTTTTAACTTATGCATTTGCCATCCATCACTCTAATATTTTAGTACCCTTCTCCACACCCATAGCTGAAATTGTTAAATGTTTTCGTGTAAATAGGAGAATGCAACTATTAAATGTGAGAACATAAAATCAAGCTGCCCTTATTTGATTAATTGTCAAAAAAGAAAAAAATTACTATATTGATCTGTGGTGGTATTGACTACTTCTGGTTCTGGCTTGTATTCTAAATTAAATGAAAGACCAAGATTCAAATTGTATTTTTTTTTTCAGGTAGAAATCACAGCCCATTCAACTAGCTTGTTAAATGAACATGAGATTAATGGTGCCATACATGAAATGCATTTTGAAACCAGTACTGACACACTAAGTCACGTTGGTCAATAAAAATACATTTATTAACCTTTTAGTTCAAGGGTAATACCCAATGTGTGAATCTAGTAATATCAAAGAGCATTTTTTTAGCTGACATAGAAATAATAACATTAAACAATGTCTTTTTTTTAAATGTTCACTGGCATTATATTACAAAAATGAAGGTCATTAATCATTCTATAATGACTTGAAGCACACCTAGGGTGCAATACTAATTGGTACTGGAAGATACAATTTGCAGCCCTTTTCTGTCATTGAGGCATGTCATACATTTATTAAATTCATAGAAAATATAATTCATGCTATAATACTTTTCTTCTTTTGATTCTCAATCCCTCATCTGACAGAAATATGCAGCAGTAAATTAGAAATGAATATCTTTTCAGCAATGGATTTTCTTGTATAAAACAACAGCAAATTGTCTTGACATTTATTCTGACTTAGTAACAGTATCTGCAAATAATTTCTTTTATCGCATTTTAGCAGCACTGAAATGTGTAGCAACCAGCTTTTGTTAAATAGCAATCTATGTGGGCTTGTGTAAAATCAGAGTCAAGGCTTAGTTTTGAATGCAGGAAGGCCCTTTGTTCAGTATGCTTTCAATAAACCTATACGGAAATTATAATGTCATCATGAAAAAAATATTCACCTTCAGTTGCCTGTCATGTTGATCATCTAGCCTTTGGCTGAACACTTATAATAGGAAGAACATCTATTATCACATCTGTGCTTGAAATTTAAGATATTTTGCCCAGAACACTGAAAATAGAATACAAATGTATTGCACATTTCTAAAATTCTTTATTTGTAATATATAATGCATTTGAACTTGGGTTTAAAGTATGTATTTTAATACAGGAATGGCTACTTCTCAAGGGGCAGAAGAAGCAGCCACCTTAGGGAAAAAATTGGAACCCATTTGTGGACTTAAACATTCACAACTCTGGGAATAAAACACTTGGAAAAAGTGCCACTATGTTCCTCCTTTTAAAGTTTTTTAATCAGAAAGTAATAAACTTAGCAATTGCAACAGTAGCTATAATCGCAGTCATGCCCATCAAACATGGAAGAGGAAGAAGATGTAATAACAACGCTATCACGCACTCTTTACCTCACAGGGTCACATGTAGAGTTGAGCGGACACCTGGATGTTCGGGTTCGGCGAGTCCGGCCGAACTTCGTGAAAAAGTTTGGGTTCAGTACCGAACTTGACCTGAACTTTACCCCGGACCCCGAACCCCATTGAAGTCAATGGGGACCCAAACTTTTCGGCACAAAAATGGCTGTAAAAAAGTCCTTGCAAGTGCTAGGGGGCTGCAAAAGGAAGTAAAATAGGGGTAAGAGTAGGACAAGTGCCCTACAAAAAATTGGGGATAGGGAAAATAACTTAAAATCAAATTAAAAAAATAAAAATGGGAGGGGGGTGGATGTGGAGTAGGAGCCTAGAGGTTGACTAGGCCGTGACCATGGCAGTGTAGGTGATGATTTTAGAACAATAATCTGTAGCTTACAGCAACAGCAGGAACCTGACCCTATAGGAGTAGGCAATGATTTTAGAACAATAATCTGTCCCTTACAGCAACAGCAGGAACCTGACCCTATAGGAGTAGGCGATGATTTTAGAACAATAATCTGTCCCTTACAGCAACAGCAGGAACCTATAGGAGTAGGCGATGATTTTAGAACAATAATCTGTCCCTTACAGCAACAGCAGGAACCTATAGGATTAGGCGATAATTTTAGAACAATAATCTGTCCCTTACGGCAACAGCAGGAACCTATAGGAGTAGGCGATGATTTTAGAACAATAATCTGTCCCTTACAGCAACAGCAGGAACCTATAGGAGTAGGCGATGATTTTAGAATAATAATCTGTCCCTTACAGCAACAGCAGGAAGCTATAGGAGTAGGCGATGATTTTAGAACAATAATCTATCCCTTACCGCACTAGCAGGAACCTGACCCTATAGGAGTAGGCGATGATTTTAGAACAATAATCTGTCCCTTACAGCAACAGCAGGAACCTGACCCTATAGGAGTAGGCGATGATTTTAGAACAATAATCTGTCCCTTACAGCAACAGCAGGAACCTGACCCTATAGGAGTAGACAATGATTTTAGAACAATAATCTGTCCCATACAGCAATAGCAGGAACCTGACCCTATAGGAGTAGGCGATGATTTTAGAACAATAATCTGTCCCATACAGTAATATCAGGAACCTGACACTATAGGAGTAGGCGATGATTTTAGAACAATAATCTGTCCCTTACAGCAACAGCAGGAATGTGACCCTATAGGAGTAGACAATGATTTTAGAACAATAATCTGTCCCTTACAGCAACAGCAGGAACCTGACCCTATAGAACTAGGTGATGATTTTATAACAATAATCTGTCCCTCAAAGCAGTAGACTCTACCTAGTCCAGTGGCAGTGTAGCATGAATCGGCATATATAAATGGCAATTTGCACAGCCGCAGCTAGTGAGCGGGCATGCGCTCTCGTGCCCACCGCATGCTGCGTGAGTGTGGCCATGGGTTGGTCAGACTCGATGTCCGCTGGCGACCCGCGATCGTCTACTACAGAGGAAGAACGGGGAACCGCCAATGTAAACATGGCAGTTCCCCATTCTGTCAGGCGGCATGACAATGATCTACTGATCCCTGTCATCAGGATCAGTTAGATCCATCATGTCCCTGCCAGCCCAGCCCCCGCACAGTTAGTGTTAACCCCTTCCCTACCAGTGACATTTATGCAGTAATCAATGGCTATTTTTAGCTCTGATCGCTGTATAAATGTCAATAGTCCCAAAAAGTGTTAAAAGTGTGCAATCTGTCTGCCGCAATATTGCAGTCCTGATAAAAAAATCACAGATCACCACCATTACCAGTAAAAAAAAAAAAAACACCATAAATCAATTCTCATAGTTTGTAGACGCAAACCAATCAATAAACGTTTATCGCAATTTTATTTACCAAAAATATGTAGAATACATTTTGGCATAAACTGATGAATACATTTGTTTTTTATATCTTTTTTTGGATATGTGTTATAGCAAAAAGTAAAAAATATTGGTTTTTTTTTTCTTCAAAATTGTCGCTCTTTTTTTGCTCGTTGCACAAAAAAGAAAAACTGCAGAGGTGATCAAATACCACCAAAAGAAAGCTCTATTTGTGGGCAAAAAGGATGTCAATTTTTTTTGGGTACAACGTTGCACAACAACGCAATTATCAGTTAAAGCGACACAGTGCCAAATTGCAAAAAGTGCTCTGCTCAGGAAGGTGGTAAATCCTTCCGGGGATGAAGTGGTTAAACCATTACATAATCTTAAAAACCATGATTATGTGCTAACAAAACATGGGGACAAGGTGCTTTGGGGTGGGGGGCGCAGAGCCCCCCCTGCCCCAAAGCACCCATACTCCCCATGTTGAGGGCATGCGGCCTGGTACAGTCCAGGAGGGGGGGCGCTTTGCTTGTCCCCACCCCCTTTCCTGGCCTGCCAGGCTGTATGCTCGAATAAGGGTATGGTATGGATTTTGGGGGCACCCTATGCCATTTTTTCGGCGTGGGTGTTCCTCTTAAAATCCATGCCAGATCGAAGAGCCTGGTATGCTCTTGGGGGGAATCCCACGCAATTTTTTTTTGCGGGGTTCCTCTTTAAGATCCCTAGCACACAAATTGCGCCGCAAGTCAGATCATCGTGATCTGACTTCTGGTGCGACTTCTATTCAAATCAATGTGCTCCAATAGGGAACCATTGATTTTGAATAGAGGCAGAAAACGCCACTGAAAGCTAGCGTGGAAAAATGTGCATTGACGTCAATGCAGAACGCCAAAAAAACTGTGATTTTTCCCTGACGTCGGGCCAGGCATTTTGCTTGTTTGTTTGCATACCCCCGTGTGTATGAGGCCTTAAACTAAAAAATAGGCTTATTTGTATACATATTTTTTAACCTAACATTAACCCTTTCATTGTTAATCCATTATTTAACCACTTGCTGACTGCCCTATAGCAGTTTTACTGCTAGAGGGCGGCAGCTGTGCGCTGGATCGTGTATATAAAGTGTATAAAGGTGGATCACATGTATAAAGGCGGAAGTGATCCCGCACTTCCGCCTTTAGGGATCATGTGCACGCCATCAGCGCGCCACCTTTGCTGTGACTATTTACAGCAGAAAGCCGATCTGCAGATGCCAGGCACTCATTGTCAACTGGCACCCATCAGGCAGAGACTCAGAAAGGAGCTCTGCCTATGGAAACAAGGCAGAGCTCCATTCTGATAGGGGGGAAGGGATGGTTTCTGTGTTCTTGCAAAGCAAGGACTCCAATTCATCTCTTCCACTAGTAAATTTAGCACACATAATAAACACAAACACTGGCTAGGCACACAGTTATGCCTTTGATCTCCCTAGACTTTTAACCCCTTCCCAGCCAGTTTAATTAGTACAGCGACAGTGCATATTTTTAGCATTGATCACTATATTAGTGTTAATGGTCCCCACAAAGTGTCAAAAGTGTCAGTTAGTGCTCAATTGTCCACTGCAATATCTCAGCCCCGCTATAAGAGTCTGATCGCTGCCATTACTAGTATAAAAAAAAATCCAGTATATATCCCATAGTTTGTAGACACTATAACACTCGCTTAAACCAATCAATATACGCTTATTAGGATTTTTCCCAAAAACATGTAGCAGAGTACATACAGTATCTCACAAAAGTTAGTACACGGCTCACATTTTTGTAAATATTTTATTATATCTTTGCATGTGACAACACTAAAAAAAGACACTTTGCTGCAATGTAAAGTAGTGAGTGTACAGCTTGTATAACAGTGTATATTTGCTGTCCCCTCAAAATAACTCAACACACAGTCATTAATGTCTAAACCGCTGGCAACAAAAGTAAGTACACCCTAAGTGAAAATGTCCAAATTTGGCCCAATTAGCCATTTTCCATCCCTGATGTCATGTAACTCATTATTGTTCTCTGGTGTGAATGGGGAGCAGGTGTGTTAAATTTGGTGTTATCGCTCTCACTCTCTCATACTGGTCACTGGAAGTTCAAAATGGCACCTCATGGTAAAGAACTCTCTGAGGATCTGAAAAAGCATTGTTGTTCCACATAAAGGTGGCCTAGGCTGTAAGAAGATTGCCAAGACCCTGAAACTGAGCTGCAGCATGGTGGCCAAGACCATACAGCGGTTTAACAGGACAGGTTCCACTCAGAACAGGCCACACCATGGACAACCAAAGAGGTTAAGTGCATGTGCTCAGCCTAATATCCAGAGGTTGTCTTTGGGAAATAGACATATGATTGCTGCAGAGGTTTAAGGGGTGGGAGTCAACCTGTCAGTGCTCAGACCATATGCTGCACACTGCATCAAATTGGTCTGCATGGCTGTCATCCCAGAAGGAAGCCTCTTCTAAAGATGATGCACAAGAAAGCCTGCGAACAGTATGCTGAAGACTAAGGAGATGGATTACTGGAACCATGTCCTGTGGTATGATGAGACCGAGATAAACTTATTTGGCTCAGATTGGTGTCATACACATTTGGCGGAAACCAGGGGAGGAGTACAAAGACAAGTGCCTACAGTCAAGCATGGTGATGGGAGTGTCATGGTCTTGGGCTGCATGAAGGTTGCCGGCACTGGGGAGCTACAGTTCATTGAGGGAACAATGAATGCCAACATGTACTGTGACATACTAAAGCAGAGCATGATCCCCTCCGTTCAGAGACTGGGCAGCGGGGCAGTATTCCAACATGATAACGTTCTCAAACACACCTCCAAGAAGACCACTGCCTTGCTAATGAAGCTGAGGGTAAAGGTGATGGACTGGCCAAGTATGTCTCCAGACCCAAAGCATATTGAGCATCTGTGGGTCATCCTCAAATGGAAGGTGGAGGAACGCAAGGTCTCTAACATCCACCAGCTCTGTAATGTCATCATGGAGGAATGGAAGAGGACTCCAGTGGCAACCTATGAAGCTCCGGTGAACTCTGTGCCCAAGAGGTTTAAGGCAGTACTGGAAAATAATGGTGGCCACACAAAATATTGACACTTTGGGCTCAATTAGGGCATTTTCACTTAGAGGTGTGCTCACTTTTGTTACCAGCGGTTTAGACATTAATGGCTGTGTGATTAGTTATTTTGAGGCGACAGCAAATTTACACTGTTATACAAGCTGTACACTCACTACTTTACATTGTAGCAAAGTGTCATTTCTTCAGTGTTGTCACATGAAAATATATAATAAAATATTTATAAAAATGTGAGGGGTGTACTCACTTTTGTGAGATACTGTATATAAACAGTATATATATATATATATATATATATATATATATATATATATATATATATATATATATATACACAGTATATGTATATACAGTATATATAATGGATAGATATATAGATAGATAGATAGATAGATAGATAGATAGATAGATAGATAGATAGATAGATAGATAGATAGATAGATAATATATATATATATATACACAGTATATGTATATACAGTATATATAATGGATAGATATATAGATAGATAGATAGATAGATAGATAGATAGATAGATAGATAGATAGATAGATAGATAGATAGATAGATAGATCAATTGATAGAAATCTAGTCACTTTTAGTTATGTAATGTAATAGTAAAATAATACAGCACAACTTTAAAGTGATATTAAAGTCTAGTTTTCTTGTTTAAAAATAACAAACATGTTATACTTACCTGCTTTGTGCAGTGGTTTTGCACAGAGCAGCCCAGATCCTCCTCTTCCCTGTAGCAAAGTGTCATTTCTTCAGTGTTGTCACATGCAAAGATATAATAAAATATTTACAAAAATGTGAGGGGTGTACTCACTTTTGTGAGATAGTGTATTAGCTTAAATTTATGAAGGAATTAGATTTGTTTCAGTTGTTTATATTGATCTTTTTATTTAGAGTGCAAAAAATAGCACCAAAAGAAAGCTCTATTTGTGGGATCAAAAAGTTACAATGCCATATCACAAAAAGTGCCCTGGTCTTGAAGGTCAGTAGGCATTTTTGGCTTGAAGAATACTTAAATCAGGCAAAACATTATATATATAGTTTAAAAGCAGAGAACCTGTGGAAAAAAACAGGAGTAGTTGCAAATTTCACAGTATCTGAGCAACTGTTAATTAAACCTATTTTTTTGGGAAAAAACAGTAGACTGTTCTTTGTAAAATATAAAATGTGACATGGTGTTGAGTGAATAGATATCAAATATGTCAGGACCCGCAGAATGGTGCAATCTGTGTTTATGTACTTTCATACATTCTAGGTGAGCTTTTTTAATGTGTGTCTGTAGAAGCACTGGTCACTTGTATAATAAAGCCATGAGCTGGGGGATAACATTTTTAAACAAGCTCATCATGGCTGCTATTTCAACCATGAGCTTGTTTTACCCTTTCAAAGTCATGACGTATGATAAATGTAGTAGATGTAAACCTTAATTGGATGATATTTATTTGCTAAAGCTTTGTGTCATTAACAATTGGCACTTTTTGAGAATAAAATACTCCTTTATATTTTTTTCAAACTTTGGTGCATTTCAACGCTGCATTTCTCCTGCAAATTTTTGCAACCACTTCCTGTTCACATTCATGTACTTCAGCAATTATGATATTCTCCAATCAAAGCCCCGTATGACAGGCTAAAAATGTAGGAACATAATTGGGAGCATTGACACCCTATAACAGAACAAGGGCTGCATCACCAGGTATTATTCTAACCACATCAGCCCCCATACCTTTATACCCCTATGGAACAGATCATATTTTTATATTTCCACTATGGCCCTGTTTAATTGGTGATATCATTGTCTTTTCTTAAGATAATAAAGTAATACACATATTTTTCTGGAAAGTCTGGGCTCTGTACTAATCTTAGGAGAAAAGGGTGTAAAGAAATGGAAAATGCTATATACCAGTGCTAGTTTAAAAAAATAGTTTTACTGTTAAAAAAAGAATACATTATATTCTATAATTTTTCTAATATGTCTAATAAATAAAGTCCTTGAAAAAGTCCCACAAGCTTCCCAAGTCTTTAATATTGTGTTACCTTCAAATAAATCTTGCATATGCATGGACCTTCACTCAGAACTAGTGTTGAGCTGTAACGTTCGGGTCCGTACCGAACTTTCGGGTGTCCGTGGCACGGACCCAGACCCGGACATTTCAAAAATCGTTCGGGTTCGGTCCGGGATTCTGCTATTTTACTCCACGTGTTGAGAAGCTGCAGGGCAGCCAATCAACAAGCGTTTCACTGGTTTGGCCTTAGAAGCCATCACAGCCATGCCTACTAATGGCATGGCTG
>BLSH010443492.1:30193-40413 GCA_018402905.1 Glandirana rugosa | reverse complement strand
GGGTACCAGGGATGGCATGTGGATAATGCCGTCCATGCAGCCGGCTCACTGCATGTGGATTGGGAACTTGGGGTGCAGAACCATCTGGATACAGAAGGGCTCTGATGATCTCTTCCTGGAATTGCAGGAGAGGTCCAGTCCATCCTGACGCTTTGTACAGCACAAAAGCGTTCAGCAAAGCCAATTGAAAGAAGTAAATAGACACTTTTTTGTACCAGCGTCTGGATTTATGGGCAATTAAGTACGGCGCCAATAACTGGTCATTGAGGTCCACCCCTCCCATATTAAGGTTACATTGGTGGACAGAGAGGAGTTTCTCCACAAGTCACTGTTCTAATTTGGACAGCCGTGTCTGCATGAATGGAGGAAAGAATGAAAACATCCTTTGTATCCTTCCACTTCATCGCAAGCAAATTACCACATCTCAAGCAGGCTCTCTCCCCCCGACTAAGTCGGGAATCTACCAGCCGTTGGGGGAAGCCCGGGCGATTAGGTCGCACGGTGCCACATGCGCCAATTTGGTGATTGAGTAATTGACAAAAAAGTGGCACGCTTGTGTAGTAATTGTCCACGTACAAATGGTACCCCTTTCTGAATAAGGGTGACACCAAGCTCCACACAATTTTGCCAGCACTCCCCATGTAGTCTGGGCATCCTTCCGGCTCTATGCGGCTATCTAGGCCCTCATAAACCATAAAACTACATGTATAACCTGTGGCCCTGTCACAGAGCTTATACAACTTGACCCCGTATCTGGCACGCTTGTTGGGGACGTACTGTTTGAAAACAAGACGGCCAGCAAATTTAATCAGGGACTCGTCCATGCACACAACTTGGTTGGGAATAAAATGTGCTGCGAACGTCTGGTTGAAGTGGTTTATGAGGGACCGAATTTTGTAGAGCCGGTCAAATTCAGGGTCTCCATATGGACAATCGAGTTGATTGTTACTGAAGTGCATGAACCACAGAATCTGCTCGTATCGGGTCCTGGCCATGGAAGCAGAGTAGGCATACATGTGATGAATTGAGTCACTGGACCAATATAACCGCAATTCAGGTAGTTTATGTATGCCCATGTTGAGGGTGAGGCCTAGAAAGGTCTTAAATTCGGAAACCGTAATTGGTTTCCAATTTCTGGCAAGGGACAAATGGGGATTAGCGGCGATGTATTGACCAGCGTATAAATTGCTTTGGTCCACAATAGATCTTCGGTGAAATACAGCGAAAAAAAATCAATGGCCCTAAAATCATCTGAATTCCATGTTGGGCAGTGAATGGGGGAAGTACGGGCGCTGCATCAGTGGTGGGTTGCCAATTAGGGTTTGCAAGCACGTCAGGAAGGGCACTATGGGCTCTGCAGACCTGTGTTCTTCATCTTCGTGGCTGCGGGGCATTACTCATGCTAGCCACACCAGCTTGAACTGCACTTAAGGGACTCGCCACGTCACCAAGTGATACTGCAGTGCGGGTTGTATGACCAGGATGTACTAGGCCGCTGGTGCTTGCCGGGTCACCAGAAGGGGTAGCGGCGCTAGTACTGGCTCTCTGCTCCATACGAGAGCCCTGTGGTTCATGCACCTCAGCGACAGCTAAACGTGATCTGGTACATCTGACCTTAGCAGGGACCACCCAATCGTCAGAGCTATCTGTCATGGAGCCGCTGTCGAATACTAACTCGATTGTTGAGTCTGAATCTGACAGTGAGTCTCTTTCCCATCGCTCTCATCTGTCACACTCACAATCGCGTAGGCCTCATCACCAGTGTATTGAATTAGACATGGCCTCTAAATTTATAGGTACACTAGTGAGACTCACAGGCAAAAAAGTGCACCTGGTTGTCAGAGCCTGTGTCAAGACGCTACCAAATTCACTGTCAGAATTTGCAGGGATCGGGCGTGATCTCTGCGAAGGCTGCAGATATGTGTTCTGTGAGTGGTAAGTGTCAGCGATCTATTGATCCTGCACTTGGGTGGGCTGGGCTGGGCAGAGAGGCTAAACACAGGTGCTAGCCGTTATCTGGGCTGATCCCGCTAACACTGCGTTTTTTAGAACACTAATCTAAGGGGGACGCTAATATATATCTGATCAGATCGCAGATATTGATCTATTGATCTGATCAGATATTACAATAATATCTAATACCTACCTAATGTGTGTGTACATGTCAGAGTACCTAACTAACTGGCCCTGCCTGGTATTTACGCTGACCCTAACGCACGCTAAAACCTAACTGGGGTCACCACCGGGCGATCGGGGGTTAAAACCTATAAAAGGTAAATAAAATTAATATACGGCAGGTAATCAGATGGGGAGAAAAACTAGCTAGCTAGCGTCACCTGTGACACTTATACGGTGATCACAGATGACAGGGGGCAACCAAGGGGTTAAAACCTTTATTAGGGGGGCAAGGGGCCTACCCTAACACTTATTTAGTGTCACAAGGGTCACAAGTACAGCGATCGGTAAAAATCAGATCGCTGCACTATATGACACTGTGACAGGGGGTGACAGGGAGTGAAGGGGCTAACTGGGGGGCGATCAGGGGGCGATCAAAGGGTTAAATGTGCCTATGTGACCTGGTGTCAGTGTGGTGTTTGAGCAACTCACGTTTTTGATGTCTCTTTCTCCTCTCTGCAACGGAAAAGAAAGCAGAGAGGGGGAGATGACATCACTTCCCCTACCTGTGTTTACATTTCACAGGTAGGGGAAGGAATCCCATTCGCCAGATGATCAACAGGAATAGACCAAAATTTATTGGTCAATTCCTGTTGACTGAACGGTCCTGGAACGAATGGGACCACCACAACCACGCGCCCCCTAGCTGTGCACGCGATCGCCGCCTATTTACGGCGATTCGCGTACAGCATCCACACTGCCGCCGTGAATACACGGCAGGCGGTGGGGAACTGGTTAAACAGGTTTTCTCTGATACATTCAGCCCCGTTTTGAGTCTTTTGTTATCTGCAAGGCAAAAATAGCTGTCCTTTAAGCAGTCAGGTTTTCATGTAATCACTCACTAAACACAGTCCCATAGACTGTTATCTGGCCTTTAGTGTATATCTGGAAGAAAGGTAATTTGGAGAGGACATATCATGACCCAGCACTGAATTTTCAAGAATTCAAGTCATTCCCTGCAGAAGTCCATGAGCTCAAGTAGAGAGAGGCAAGGCAAACTGCTCTAAGTTTTGTTTGAGCAAGGAAGTTTGGATGCCCAACCTGAACCTTAATGAACTCAATGAGAGCTGAATCTGTTAATTAAAACTACCCATTTTCTGGGCTACAAGGCAAGGGGGTGTCAAAAATAGCAAGGGGACGGGCACTGCCCTTGGGAACAATTGCAAAAAAATGTTTTAAATTCCATTCGGCCAGGAGCAGTGATTTATTAATGCTTAAAGTGAAATATTAAAGATGCCCAATACTAATAAATAACATGCCTGGGGTTATACTAATCTTGAGGCTGGGTTCACACTGCAGCACGGAGCGGCTCACAGCAGGGGTCTGGTGCGTCCCCATTCACCCTTTCAGGTCTGATTTCAGCCTGGAATTTTTGGCTGAATTCGGACCTAAAATGGACCAAAAGACGCACAGGATTCCTGTACAATTTACATCGGAGCCGGTTACAATCTCCTGCTATGCGAATTGGATGTGGTGAATCCCACATCCAATTCGCTCTGGTGTGAATCCAGCCTGACTGTGAAGGGGCACATCTCTCTCATGCAAAGTAAATGCTGCAGCAGCAGTGACATTTGCAAACAACATATTATTCCCAGCTTTATTTAAAACCAACAAGCAGACCTCTCCTTTTCTGTATTTTGGGAATCTTTGGAGGGGTCTGTGTGCTTTTTTAGAAGCTGGCAATGAATGTCATTTGTCAGCAATGTAAACTGTTTAATTTTTTTTCTATGTAAATGTCACTTTGCTGTAGCACATTCTACAGCAAGGCATAGTGTCCCCCCAAAATATATACCAAACGCTTTGAATCTGGTGATGAATGTAAAGTGGAGTTCCACTCGTTTTTCTGTTTATTAAAAGTCAGAAGCTACAAAAAGTGTACCTGCTGACCTTTAATAAACACGCAGTCCAACGATGGGGCCACCCGAAGCCTCGGTTCTCTCCCTGCCTCTCCTTGTGGCTTCACAGCCGGGTGTGCACTGTGCATGCGCGAGTCGCACTGCGTGTCCTGAATGGCCGAGCAACCTTGGGGATCTGTGACGTGTCCCAGAAGATTGCAGAGAGGGAGGGGGAGAGGAGGCGTCGCCTAGGTGGCGTGAGCAGAAGTGGGAACTGGGTACCTGTGAAAACTAGGTACCCACTCCCCCCCCCACAAAAAAAAATTACATGCCAAATGTGGCATGTCAAGGGGTTAGGAGTCCGTAAAGTGGGGACATACTAAAACGTTTAATGTGAAAACTGCTTAATGTTGCTTAACGTGTAATAGAGTGCCTAAACCTCAATCAATTGCCCTGAAACGTTGCACAACCTAAGTTCTCCACTTCCCAAACCTATCCTGGAAGTTTTGTAGGATTCGCCTTCCCAGAAGGCAAACTAGAGACATTAAGTTTGATTTTTGGGGCGCTTAATGTTGCTTAATGTACCAAAAAGACCTTAGATGTTAACCAATTCCCCCCCAAACTTCACACAATACAAGATTCTGTCCATGCCAACATATTCTAAAAATTTCAGATTATTTGGGAAATCGCACCAAACGTTATTCACGTTAAGCAATATTTTACAATCCTAAAACGTTTAATGTGAAAACTGCTTAATGTTGCTTAACGTGTAATAAAGTGCCTAAACCTCAATAAATTGCCCTGAAACTTTGCACAACCTAAGTTCTCAATGTCCCAAACTTATCCTAGAAGTATCATCGGATTCACCTTCCCAGAAGGCAAACTAGGGACATTAAGCTTGATCTTTGGGGCGCTTAATGTTGCTTAACGTACCAAAAAGACCTTAGACGTGACATGGACTTTCACTGTATTGTTCATTTAAGCACAAGAGACTCCATTTTGCTCACGCTGCAGCAATGTGTTCTGTGGCCTTCACTTATCACACAGATACACTTTCTCCTAGAAGCTCTCTCTCTCTCTCTCTACTCCCCCCTCCCCTCTCTGTTTTACTTTTGCAATATCTATTCGCTAGCTTTTAATAATATATTTCTATTTGTTAGTTCCTAATAACAATTCACACCACCCCTTTCTTATCTATGTATAAAATATGTAATAATAAATTTTGTCAGAACGGACATTTTAAACACAGAGATTGAGTCCTGTGGATCTGTTCATGCAATTGCAAAACTAACTTTTATTTTTAGAGTCACAACCAGAAATTTCCATAACAATAAGTGGCGAGCCAGCCAGGAGTTGGCAGAGTCTCCAGAAGGAACCGCGCCTTGATCGGGATCGTCAGGAACGCAGACCTCTAAATGCCAGCTAGGTAAGCTGTCCTTAAGCTTGCTATATTTTCTGCCTTTCCTATGTATCCTGTCTGTCGGTTCTCAAGGAAACCAGACCAATCTCGGACCTTTCTGGTTGGGTAACGTGTGTCTGTGTGTGAATGTGTTTGTGTCCCCCTTCACGGGTTGGACTGTGTGTGGATAGGGATAAACCTCTGCAGTTCCCAGCGTTGACTCCTTGTGGGCGGCCTGGGTCAGAGGCGCACGGTAGGGACAGATAAAACCAACAGAAGAGAGAAGAGACGAGGAGGGTCTCTTAGTGAGTGTTTTGTCTATTGTCATAAACCCCTTCTATCCACGTAGATAAGTGGAGACTATTCTTGTAAATCTGCAGATTTGCTGTACTATTTGTTTTAGAGGCAAGAGGGTATAGGCAAAGTAGAGAAAAGACTGGCCAGTCATTATGGGCATTCATTTAAATAAGGGAGTGAAGGGTAAGCGGCCCTCAGAAAATGCCCAGCGCAAGATGAGCGCTAGAGAATATATGAACCGAAGGTACGGTTCCGCCTATACTGAGCCCCTAGATAAATGGGTAGAATGGACAAAAGGAAATCTGAAGGGACTTTTGATTTACAAGTATGGCAAACTTTTCTGCACGATTATGGCCCACTACTGTGCAGTGAAGGAATGTGGAGAATAGCTTGCACATGGGAGACAGAAGCAAAATTAGCAAATGAAACTGGCTTGATGGAGATTTTTAATAAGGGTACTGCCCAAATTTACTGCGTTTGGCCAGAAGACTCTGTAGAGGAGGACCCCCCACCTTATGTGGCTGCCAGTTTGGCTTTAAGAGACCCATAAACAAAAGCACAAGAATCAGATTACATGAAACACACAAAAGATGACCTTGGCAATATAGTAGCAAGCAGAGGTTTAACAGCCCCATATCAACCTACAAAGAGGGATTTGGCACGTATCTTAGAAACAGATGATTGGCATAAATCAAAAGGCACATATGCAAAATTAGATCTCTCTGAACTTAAGGCTTTGGCCAGAGAAAGAGGGATAGAGTCTGAACTGTCGGGGCAAACCATAATTTCCAAGTTGTGGCAGCAGGATGAAGAGAAAAGGAAGGGAGAGCCCACCCCTTCTGCCCTTGTCGCTGAGCAATCTGTTACAGTTTGTCCTGTCAGAACCCAATTAGTCTTTGAAGGTAATGCTGTTGACAGTAAGTCCCAAATTAAATGGCATGTACCTTTTATTCCCCAAGAAATGAGAGCCATATTAGAGGGACTGGGAGATCTTAGAAAGAATCCAATTGGGTTTGCAAACAAACTTAGTGCTGCACAGGAAGCATACGAGGTTTCTGCTACCGACATTCATCAGCTTCTTATTAAAGCAGTGGGAAGCAACATGTCAGGCTATATACTTAAAGAATGTGCGGTAGATGTCACAAAGCTTGATAAAATGGCTAGTGGAAGGAAGATTTGTGAAAAAATTAAGGAAAAATTGCCTCAAATATATGGACAAACCAGACATGCTGAATTCATGAATGCTAAGCAAGGGAAGGAGGAAGCAGCAGGGGCTTATTGGAGGCGGTTAAGTGATATGGCAGAGGAAGCAGGCCTTAAAATAGAGGAAGAAAAGAAGGGAGAAACTGCAAGTCCATCTACACAACTGGTGAAACAAAGGTTTCTTGATGGTTTAATACCCCAGTTGAAAGAAAAGTTGTTCACAGCAAGGCCTGAGGCAGGCAATATGTCTATTCAAGACCTCCTGCCTATCCTGTTCTCCATAGAGAACAGGATTAACCAGAAAGACAGCAAACACAAAGTTATGTACATGGGGAAGCAGAGGGGAAAAGGAAGAGGAAGAGGCAAACGCAATTTCAAAAATCATGGCAATCGAGGGCCAATCATATGCTACAATTGTAATGGGGAAGGGCACATAGCCAAATTCTGCTATCTTCCTGACCGTAGACTGGAAAGGAGCTTAGAGGCACCTCATGCTGATCTCAGTTCTCTGCCAAAAGCAGTGGATCAGGCATAGGAAAATGGCATGCCAGTGTCAATCATGTTAAATAGGGGAGACAATGGTCCCGAGGCCAGAGTAAAAGTATTTTTACAAGAACTCCCCTATCCTGGAGGAGAAACAGAATTAACCTGTTTAATTGATACTGGTGCAAGCCGAAGCGTGTTTAATATAGAGGACTGATTTGGTTGAGTCCAATCCACTTAAACTCAGCTAGGACAGCAAACAGAAATTGTCACTAAAGTGTTAGTTTCAGACACAGTTCCTACCAATCTTTTAGAAGCTGACATTTTGAACCAAATTTTAGCAAGCATAGACTACACTCCTACAGGAGTTCAAGTGGTCAGTAGTCTGTCAGGAGAAGTTTTAAATTCTGCCTGTGGGGGGGGCGTGTCCGGCCGGCGGAGAAGATGGCCGCGTAATCCAGAGCTCCTGTGTCCCACACTACCAGAGCTGCCGAATACAAAGCAAGGGAGAGCCGATTCACAGCACAAGTAAGTGGGGGAAAGCAAGGACAGTGAGGGGAAGATGAGCAAGCGGAGGAAAGACACAAAAAAGCCGCAGCGCCTGACAGATTTCTTCCCAGCCGCGAGGCAGGGGGAAAGGCAAGATGGCGGCGGAGCCGGGACCGGAGCTCCCGCGGGTGCCTACACAGACCAGGGAGCCCTGATCACCTCCCAGACGCTGGATCACAATAGTGAACTCTCTCCCCCCTCAACTCCTACCTCCCGCAGCCCAGCAAAATCGAAGCTGCGGAGGGAGGGAGAGAACCCAGAGATGAGCCCGCACTGCATAGCGTCTCAGGCCGCAACACACCTACCCCTGCAAGGCCCTACCATAGACATGTTTCCTGTAACAGAACAAACAATATCAGAGAACACTATGAAGAGCATGCTCCTATCTCTCAGAAGCACCCTGTTCAGAGACTTCTCTAATATGTTTAACCCCTTACAAGACACAGTGAATGCACATGAAGACAGGATTTTACACCTAGAAAACAAAATGGCGGATCTATACACCGCACACAACGAGCTAGTGGATGCATATTCCGAACAAGAATCTGAGCTCCAACGCCTCCGAAATAAGCTCGCTGACCTAGAAGACCGCGGGAGGCGCAATAATATAAAATTCAGGGGGATACCCGAATCAATACCCCCGAATGAGCTGACTACTTTTATACAGCGCCTAATGAAGGCTCTAGTACCATCACTAAGTGATATAGAACTATGCATAGATAGAGCTCATCGCCTACCAAAGCCTAAATTCTTGCCAGACACTGCGCCTAGGGACACCCTGGCGCGTATCCATTACTTCCATGTGAAAGAGAGGGTCATGCTAGCAGCCAAACGTTCACCTGTGGTCCCTGATGAATTCATGAACATATCGCTTTATACTGACATCTCGCAACAAACCGCAATGAACAGAAAGAAACTGATTACACTCACCAAAATATTGCGAAACAACAGTATAATCTACCGCTGGGGATTCCCCACCAAACTACTGGTTACATGGAACGGGAAAACTTACCCCATATATAGTGTGGACAAAGGCATACAGCTATTTCAAGAATGGCAACTGATCCCTGCGGACATGCAAGTTCAAGCAGAGTCACCTCCGGAAAAGCTGCGCAACGACTGGACCTAACCAGTCCGAATTTCCTTATCCTTCCTATGCTACTCTGACTGCTACAAGGCTCTCCCAATATAATACATACAGTGTGGGACATAGCTTTGCTCAAACTTATGTTCTGTTCCCAGTTTCACCAGTCAGTTTACTGGTGTCTCCTCACCCCAAGTTCTCATCAGCAGCAAGTTAGCTGCACATGTGCCCTAGGTTCCACTAGGGTCTTTTTACTAATGTTGTTTTCTTGTGTCTACCCCCTACCCTCCTCCCCCACCACCGTCTCTTTCTTGCCAGGAACCGTCAATGGACATACTACGATCTACCCATATTCCACTCAAGCCACCCAGAAGGCCGCACCAACATCACCGAGAATACAGTGGGATCGACCTCCAACACTTTTCAGGATCATCAGGTACTGTACACTAACCTTAATACCACAACAATGCCTATCCACATATAAGCAATCAATCACACCACCATGCCCCTGAAACTACTATCAATCAACACGAAAGGGCTGAACAGCCCATATAAACGTAATGCATTACTGAAAGAAGCTAATAAAGCCAAAGCTGACATCATATTCGCCCAGGAGTCGCACTTTGCTGCAGACAAATGCCCCCAATTCAAATTTCCGCATTTCTCACATGTCTACATGGCCAACGGGCCGAAAAAGAAGTGCGGAGTTCTAATTGCCATTAGAGACTCTACTAACTTTAACCACATCCAATCAACACAGGACCCGCATGGCCGTTACCTTGTTCTGATATGTGAATTAAATCAGCGTACTTACACCTTGGCCAACATATACGCCCCCAATACAGGGACTAAACAATTTCTCAAACACCTACTCCCGGAAATTTTGTCCATCTCTCAAGGCACTCTCATCATCGGAGGAGATTTTAACGTCACGCTCTCACCAACCCTAGACTCTTCTGCACCCGCCCGGAAACCTGCTCCAGCAATTGCAGACCTCCTGAGTAAACATGACCTCTACGATGTCTGGAGATGTCACCATGGTACAGAAAAAGATTTTACCCACTTGTCCACTGCACACGCGTCATATTCGCGTATTGACTACTTTTTTTTACAAAAAGGTCCACACCTGGAAAAACATTTTTTTTCATCAGTTATGCGCTTATACTGCGCACACGTCACCTGTTCACCCATTTTA